>JBBPFP010000084.1:1681489-1695559 GCA_037974795.1 Kaempferia galanga
CTTTATTGGAAATGCTTCAGTTACTCCACCTGAAGTCTTTACTCTGGTCATTACATCCTCATACATATCCTTAATTATGAGGATATTGTTTTGGTTGCAAATTAATGAAACAAATAATTTTAAAATAACTATTTAATGTTAACATTTTAAAAATTAGAGTGGCGCAGTAAAAATGTAATAGAGGCCGTAACTCATAGGTAATCAAAACCTGGCTGTAATTTTGATTTTTTTTTTTCCCAATTGGACCAAAGAAAAATGTTACAAACCATGGGTTCGGCTCGCAGGAGTGGATGGTGAACCTGACGCTAGCACGCGGACCACTTGTTCGTGGCCTATTATTATTAAATGCTCTTTGAAACGAGAGCAGATTATTTGGTCCATAAATTATAGACCACTCTTAGTTCATAATGATCTGTACTAATCTGATCAGGTATCTGATTTGCACCAACGGCCCAGATCATTATGGACTAGGAGTGGTCTACAATTTACGAACCAGAGGATCCGTTCTCCTGCACACTCATGCTGAGTGGCCAATGTGAGGGCCTCTTATGGGGGGTAATATATATGAGAAAAATTATCATGTACAACCGCGTGCTGTGTGCGATATTCATAAGATTGAAGAAGACACCTCCCATGTAGAATGTCGCGTATGAAAGATATATATATATATATATATAGTCATATTTCTATTTGGACTTAGTGTCAATTTGGCTAAATTTCACCTTCTGGCATATGGTTCGAATTTTGTGAAATGCAAATCAGTGGTGCGATCTATACAAAACAAATGGCGAATGAGCTTTATATAGTGCACGAGGTGTAATATGCTAACTTGTTGTGGCACTTTATACATGCGCATCTAGTCTATTGTCAAAATGACATGGCGCTTCACTAGGATGTCGCGTAGGGCAAACAGCCCATCGCCTTATGAGCTACACATGCTAATGGCCTAGTTTTAGCCCAAGTAATATGAACCAATTAGCTAATAAGTCTAAGTTAACTAATACCCATTTGGGACAGAAGTAACACTATTTGTAATAAAGATATCTTAATTTTTTTTTAGTTGTCATCAAATATTCAATTGCTATTGATTAATTCTGAAGGTGATTAATTTAGTCCCACATAAATTTCTCATCTGCCACCATGATAAATTGGAAAATTTAGTCTCACATAAATTTTTCATCTATCATCATGATAAATTGGGAAGTGTTTGCAATGGGCAGTCCATTAGCATATGATTTTTAGGTCAACTAGCTATCAAAGAAAATTCATCCCATAATTAGTAGAAATTGAGACTCAATTCTTAAAATGCATGAAAGACTGAGAAGACATTCTGCCACTACATCATTACCTGGGGCAATAAAGATACCTTAATACACCTATATCTAGGTTGATCAATAATAGAATATTTTTATGTTCATTGTTATTTATCATTTTCTTATTTAATTGTGGTGAATCATATTATGGATATATATTCTAACGAAATAACACATAATTTATTTGTTTATAAGTTGCTTTTAACAGAAATATCTGATGAAATGTGTTTTCCTTGGTGAGTATGTCAACTCATACCATCATAAGATTTTTTTTTTTTATATTTAATAAAGCATAATTATTGTCATCATGAGCAATAATATATATTCTTCAAAAATATCAGAATTTCTATGTAAAAGAAAAATTGGTGTCAAAATATGTGAAAATAATAGTATATTCTATTACTACCTGTAGCAGTAATTAGTTTCTGAATCATTAGATTTTTTCAATAGGTTCCTGATCATAAAGATTGATATTTAGCAGTAACTCATGATTCAGTATGGTGACATGTGATGGGTTTATAACAACAAAGTTCTAGATAATAGTTCATGGTCGTTCCAACAGCTTATTTAGACACAAGGCAAGCGACACAATTATCCTATTTTCTGACAAGGCTCCTTACCATTAAATCGATGAAACTTGTTTTTAATAGTATTCGAAGTATATACATATTGTGACAGATGCCTGTGAGAAATTTGATTGCCCTAAAATTAAGTGGCAGTAGTTATTTACTTTCGGCGGCAATATTTTGTGGTCTCTGAAAAACATAGTTAGTGCATTGTGTCTCTCTTATCCGTTTGGCTTCGTTTTGAAGAGCCATGTCATCAAGTTGCCCAAGGGTTTTCATAAAATCTTTGTTTCTATATTTAATTAAGTCTTCGTACATGTTTGGTTGTTTCTTATGACGTAGTCTTCCTATCTGTTTAAACTGAGTTTATCACTTTAGTCCTAATTCTTAATTTTACGTTTCTTTCTCACTGCAAATATCCATCTCAGATTTTTAACTGTTGCATATGTTTTCTATAGTTTTACTAAATTTTTATGGAAGCTTTCACTATGTATTCTGGCTGTACTATAATCTTTTCGTCAATATGTATATATAAGCAAGTCTTCATGGACTTTGTTTAAGAGTTAATTGTGCTGTAAACCCTAATTTTAACTTCATTTAATTAGGTGAGACTTAATGCCAATATTAATTGTGATCCTACTCCCTCTAAATTACTCGCAAATCGAGATTATAGATGACAGTGATCTTTTAGTTGTCAAGTCATATGAAAATTAACCAATATATGAATTCAATTAAGGGCGAACCATATAAGGTTAAGCGATGGTATCAACATAGGTATCACTGACTGAGAAAATGTATGGATCTTTTTGGTTGCCACCATAATACAATTCTAATGTTGACACTAACTAGTTAGACAAGTCTTATCACCACTGAGACTT
This sequence comes from Kaempferia galanga, assembly GCA_037974795.1. NCBI lineage: Eukaryota > Viridiplantae > Streptophyta > Magnoliopsida > Zingiberales > Zingiberaceae > Kaempferia > Kaempferia galanga. The sequence goes on from JBBPFP010000084.1 coordinate 1,684,247, forward strand.
ATCACTAATTATTGGTGCATTGGGTCCAACAGTTGGCAACTACCAAGTGTAGTTGGCACCTACCAAGTGTTTGCATAGTAGGTTAACCAAGCAGTGTGACTCTTGGAATTGTTAATGCAATTTGTGCTCCAAATGCTATTTCAAGCATTCGTTCTATAATTATGAACATATCTACCATTTATTTGTTAGTGGTGGAATTTCGAGATCTCACTAAATAGTCAAGAAGCATCATAGACCAAATAAGTTGTAAACGAGCTTAGCTGAGGTGGATTCATAAATGTGGATCAAATGAATTAGGTATATTTAGAAGAGCATGCCAAGCAAAACCTCTTTGGAGTATCAACTTCCAAGTTTCAAATGATTATTAAAGCTAAGATCTTGTTAAGGAGGATATTTAATAGGTTTATTAGACAGAGATAGGCAGTGGTTACCTCATAATTAATTATTTATGGATACCAACTCATTGAAGTCTAAATTGATACCCAATTATGCTTAATAATCAATTTTAATCGGAATTTATGTTTACTTAAATTTGTGGGCATCACATATTTTACTCGTTTAAATTGAAAACCTTTTAAGTTTGGATTATTGTTTGTTTTTTTAAATATGCTAAAAGGTGGAATCCGCCACCCCAGCGGCCCCCTGAGCCCGGCCCCACAGGATTTCTTTAAATATGTAGTTAGAGTTGGGTTCGAGGAATTGTCTATTAATTAGCTTTGGATTACCAGCCTTATATCAGATTACCAGGTACTCTAATAATGTGTTACTACGACCAAATATAGATGCAACCAAATACTGATACATCGATTCTCCTAGAATTATTGTAGCCTAGGAGTTATACTTAAATTAAAGCACGCACACTGGCGCATTACATATAACCCAACACAAACAATCGCTATATTTAAGTGTACCTCCTACACTCATTTTGGTCTACTGTACGGACTTAAGTCCTATATCCAGTTGCATTTAATCACAAAATTCTGTCTCCTGTCTTAGTAGTAGAGTATAACATAGAACAAACTCATCATATTATGTATGATACAGCAAATACAAAAAAGAATAACCTGCAAGTCATTATTATGTAGACTATATATCCATGAAAAAAAAACTAAATCTGTGTATAATAAAAGAGTATAATTATAGCGAGTAAGACAACATTCACATTATATTCACTAAGCTTTTAGCCTTAAAATAGAAGCATATATAGATCCCTTCGTTCTTCAAGACCAAAAGTTATTTCCAAGGAAAGTAATCATCTTTTCTCCTTAATTTCTCTAATTTTAATTTTAATGGCCATCAAGCAAGTGGTGTTATCTAGGATTTCTATTACTTTTACTCATTTATCATATATAGGCTTAGTTTATCATCGTGGATGTATGTTTAGTGAGACTGGCATGATTTTATTTCTACTGTTCCTTTTTAATAGGAGGTTATTGTATGCTGCTGATAAGGTTTTTTGCAATATTGTTTCTGCGATGGGAAATGAATATTTTCGCAGTAAATGTTTTCTACATTCTAGGTTCATCTATGTCGATTTATGGTGATTGGTGGCAGATGATTAACACATCTTCCTTACAGAAATTGATTTTGCTTTTGTAGCATTGAAAAGACGATGGATCGCTACCTGACACGCACAAAAAATGTGAATGTCAAACCGAGTGCAGCCGATCATGATACGCAGGTTTGTCATGTTTCATTTCAATTATACTTTCTCATACATAAGCTTAAAGATCCATCTACTTTGCAGAACTCGAAGCATGAAGCCGTAAATTCTGTGAAGAAGATAGAACTCATTGAATCCCACAGAAGGAAGCTGTTGGGAGAATGTTTGGGATCTTGCTCAGTAGAGGAACTGCAAGAACTTGGGAACCAACTAGAGGAAAGCATCAGGCAAATTAGGAAAAGAAAAGTATGTGATCCTCATACTCATCTGGTAATTTGCTCGATTCTAACTCTGGATCCATTTATTTATTGATTTATCTATTTTTCTCTTTCTTTTCTTCAGCAAACCATGCTATCTGACCAGATCGCAGACCTCAATGAAACGGTATAAGACCATCACTGTCTATGCACTATCATGAGCAATTTAGCTGTTTTCAACTTTTGTTCTAAGACTTCATTTACTTCTCTTGTTTTCTTTGTGAAATTAAGGTGAGGTGTCTTCTAAATGAGAATAATGTATTAAGAGAAAAGGTACGGCATACGCTTCGATTACACTGTTTCATTCTTGAAATGAACAAATGGAATTATAACTTCTTTTTTACCCTTTTTTTCCGAAAGTTGATTGGAGGGAGGATGCTACAACATAGGACCGCACATGAGGATCAGGATCATGAAGGAATAACGGAGGTAGAGACCGAGCTGATGATTGGGAGGCCAGGAACTCGCTAAAATCACTGATCGACCAAGGCATGGGCAGCCAAAATTAACTAAGATTAATAACAGATTCACTAAGGCATGTGCAACCAAAATTAGCGAAGATTAATAACAGATCCGATTAATAACAGATCCACTAAGTCATGGGCAGCCAAAATTAACTAAGATTAATAACAGATCCACTAAGGCATGTGTTAAAACTCTTTGTCCATCAGTTTGTGCGATTTGATACTTTATCCAGCGGTGTACGGTGTGATGTTGTTGGTTGGTGTTCAATTCTTCTACCTAAATTGTTGTTTTGGTGGAATGCAAATGTTATAGAGATTCTTTTATAGAATTTCCTATAGAGGTTTTTCTTTAACAGTCTAATTCGATTAAAATTTAGTTCTAATTATTATATATTGACAATTAATGATTAGGATTATTATTTTTTTATCAAATTGTTGATTAAAAAAGGAGCTTCTATATAATTCGTATCATTTTAAAATTATATAAAACAATTCAAAACTAATCAAATATTTTTTTAAAAAAAATAATTTTAAGGATATAAAACTAGTTAATTCTTATAAAAATTGACTTATATTTTATAAAAGATTATTAAAATTAATTTAACTGGGTAAATAATATATTATTTTTATTTTAGATTTGGTATTTAATATTGTCATTTTAAATGCTGACATAGAATGGTATGGTCTATCCGGAGAGAGCCCAAAATTATGTAGGGCGGATCCTCTAGTCCAGAAATCTCGTCCAGTGATCCAGGATTCGCGGACAAAGAGGATCCCGCTCGAAAATTATGCTAATTCGCAAATTTACGTGGCAGAAAAGAGCCATTTTCGCGAGCTCCCGCCACGTGCGTAGGGTCCACAAAACGAATTTTCTAATCATGTGGACGAATCCTTCCCGTACGGAGGCTCGTATGCGGGCACGAATCCGCTCGCCTGATGTCTATTCGTCACGTGGTGCGTGAATCGCCATGTAACAGCTGTCCGCATCGAAAGCAGCAGCTAGCTCTGTGCCATAAATGCCCCTCCACGTGTCTACGATCAGGCGCTGTGCTGTCGCCGCAAATAGTGATAAACAATATCTCTCTCGGTTTTCTATTTTCACAATTATTTTCCCTTTTTTTTTAGGAAAGCACTAGAAAACCACAAGAAAATTTCGTGGCTGAGATTTGTCGTTCGTCGCTGAACCTCCTCTGGCTCCCGCCCTCGGTCTCCTCTCTCTTCTCTCGCGGAGAAAAGATCTTAAAGCTCTCTAGTCTCCCTCTTTTTGATTTGGTTTCAGACAGTGAAACGATGTAGTAGAGGTGGCGACGATGATTTTGAATCATCGGTGCTGCGCAAATGATTCGTTGTTTCTATTTCCGTTCCGTCGCAGATCATGTCGGTTGGAATCAGTAAGGTGAAGTTTTGTGAGGAATGGATCTATTTCTCGTTTCCAGTTCTTGGTGTTTGATTTTTGCGTTTCGTTGTCTTGTGCATTTCAGCGAGTTATGAGGTAGTTCTTCCGTTAAATTGAGCGTCTGGTTGCAGATACGGAAGGAGGAGTTTTGCTGTTTGTCGACGACTTCAAGTCCAATTGATCTTTTGTGTGTTTGCATCGTTGTGCTTCTGGCGATTGAGATTTGGGTATGAAAGGGAACTCTTCTGGAGAAGATGTCGTCCTTGTCAGGGTTCGGAAGTAGTGATCGCTTCTGCCCTATCTTTTAATACATGTGAATGCTTAAAAAAAATGTGATTTTGTTGTAGACGAGAAAACCGTACACGATTACAAAGCAAAGAGAGAGGTGATCTGAGGAGGAGCACAGCCGTTTACTGGAAGCTTTGAAGCTGTATGGAAGGGCATGGCAACGCATTGAAGGTTTGTGGATTTGAATTTCCTTTATTTTCATGTTTCAACTTAGATGCTACGGGTGATGCTTTGTTTTGTAGCAATTCACTTTTCTCCCCTGAATGTCTGTTTTGAAGCTTGAGATTTAGATTTTTGATGTCTATGAAACTAGTGTTTCAGTATGTATATAGTTCCCTTAAAAGTGAGGTTTTATTGAAATTGTTTAATGGATAACCAGAAAGAAATTCTTTGATACTTGACGGGTGTGGCCTGTCTCAGTGTGTTTCATAAAAGATGAAGTGGAGTTATAATTAACGGTAGCAAGTATTCCTTTATAACAAACATAGATAAGATCATGCTAGAAATTTATCTTATTTTGGATTTATTATGCTTGTGGTAGAACATTTTGGTACTAAGACAGCTGTGCAAATTAGAAGCCATGCTCAAAAGTTCTTCACTAAAGTGAGTTGTCATCTGTGAAATCTATGAGTTTATACTAGTACAAACTGCATATATTCTTCTAATTTCAGCTTAGTAAATTTCTATATGTTCTTTAGTTAATCATAATGATACACTAAGTTGTAGTTTCGAGTTCCATTATTTTTATACTTAATATCTCTTGGATTATGTTGAACCTTAAATTTTCTGTGTATGAGTATGTCTTGTCACATGATAAGTCAATCAACTTTTTAAGACTTACCAAGAAAAAATAATTCGGACAACCAGTATCTATTGGATCATGAATTTGATCTTCAATATTGGTTGGCGGGGAGCGGGGGCGAACGAATCGCCAGTTGCCACATGAATTTGTTCTTCAATAGTGGATAAAGGCATTATGACATCTTTGAAGATTTATCATATGTTTGTGTTGGAAGAGGGACACAAATGGTATCTTTGATTAGTCTGTTTACAGACGGTCAGATGGAGCTATCAAAATGTTCATCATGTGCTGAATTAGAACAAGATAGTCATTATAGAGATTTTTGCCAACTGTTATATACAATCTTTTTTCATAGCATACATATCTCAAATACTAGCATGTTTTTTACATGCCCTGAACTCCCTGTAGGTGTTGGGGTTAATACCTCTCTAGCACAAGTTGTTGATGTTGACACTACTAAGAAACCACTGATGAGGCAATACCAACAAGGTAGATATTTGAATATGTTGTCTCAAACCTCCATGATTCACACATTGAAGTCATCATTTAACTCCATCTTGATCGAACTCGCATATTGTTGATTTAGTTGATTGATATGTGTTTTTACTCTTTTAATGTTCCTAAGGTATAGTGCGCCACTTTTCTTAACAACTCAAGATTTGAGACCATATAAGATGGATGGTAATGAAAATAATTAAAAAAGGAATAATCTACTTAGCATTAAATGGTATGATATAAAAAATGTATTTGTGATAAGAAAAAAATTATCTGTTATAGGATATGTCAAATGTTAAAATGTCTAATAGAATGTGAATATATTCTTGTTAAGGTTGTCAAACATAGATCCTACATAGGAAGTTTAGCATGCATAGGATTAGATAGTTCATTGGTAATGACTTAACACAATCCAAATCTTAGTCAAGAACTAGATCTTTTTGGTTGGTTTGGATCATAAGATCCTAAGTTTGAGATCATAATCTTCGCAACCATGGTCCTAGGTTGGGTGTATCGGTCGAAGGTGGCAAAGAGAAATTGATGAAGGAGCTGAAGGGGCTCAAGTTCAGTCCCATTGCTCAATCTCATAGAGGGCGTTGAGGTAGCTGCAATATGTCACACCAAGGGTGCAGTTGACCACTGGATCCATGAAGTGATGATGGCATTGTTCTCTTCAGCAGTAAAGGGATCTCACATGAAGAACATAAAAATTATATCACAACGGGAGAGCAGGTGACAATAGGAGCCGTAGAGGAGGGCAACAGCACACACACCAACAGGTTCCACAAAAAAGAAAGAAAAAAAGGATAAAAGTGTTGGATCGGAAAGAAAGAGGAAGAAACTGCCTTCCCACAGTTTAATTTAAGTAACATAATCTGTCAGAGATGAAATTAAAATTTCTTATGAAGCATCGTCCTACCTTTATAGTTGGAGGTTCTTGAGCTGCTGGGAATAAGCAAGTGAATTGGGGGTGAATGCAAGTGGTGTAACCTCGTGCGAGTTGTTCGTTCACTAAGAGTGATTCCAACGGATGTTGACAGAGACTTGTATTATTTGTCTGTAAATTGTTGCTTTCTTATATTTAATTGAAGGTGGTTCCTTAAATATCAGTATCATACTGATCGAAGCTTGGACTGGTAATAGGACCATACTGTGACCTTCACCATATATTATGTACTCAATGGTCGCTCTACTGGTCATGGTTGAGTGGATTCGTTAATAATCATACTGAGGAGATAAAGCATGTTTTGTTGAATTACATGACTAGTTTAAGACGAATGATTTTCGAATGTTGTCCTATCATCTCGATTAGGAATTTTTATACATTCGTTGGAAATGAAAAAATGCTTATCAACAAGATGGAGCTCTTAAATGATAAATCCAGTTAGCTTCTTATTGACTATCCCTGGGTGGCCGGTCCGGTCTCATAGAAGTTTCTCACCGATCACCAAGGTAAATTGGGAAGCACTCACGGTGGGCAGCCGAGAAGCCCAGCATCCCTTAGTTATGAATCCCATTTGGAGGAAAAATCTCTGTAAATACGCCGCAGCTGGGACTCGAACCGTGGATACTTGGGAGATAACTAAGTGCCCTTATCGCTGCACCATAGCCCCGAGGGCAGATGGAGCTCTTAAACGAAAAGATAAAAAAAGGTTATTCATTGATGATGTGATTAATAAACTCCATATGTAGGTTCATATTCATTAAGAGTCCGGGTAATTGATATGGGTATCAATTGAGTGCTAAACTCAAGTCAATTACTGCTTGAGAAGGAAGCTCTTGAGTAAGGTGTTCCACCAGGACAATCTCATCACATTGATATCCCTCCTCAAGGCCTAAAGGGAAACCGAAGCCTTTGGGGTTATAGTGCAACAGTAACGGTCTTTAATTTTTTCTTAAGGATTTATGGTTCGATTCTCAAGTATAGCACATTTATTAGGATTTTTTCCTTCCAAATGAGACTCGTAACTAAAAGATATAGAGCTTCTAGGCTGTCTAGCACAAGTGCTTCTTAATTTACCTTCAAAAATTTTTGTGAAACCGAGTTAATCACTCAGATTCAAAATTATTTAATCTGGTTAATGATTTTCTTAAACAGGTGTTAAGTGTCAATTTATTCTTAAATATGTGTCAATTTATTCTTAAACAATGTCAATTTATTCTGGTCGAGGCCTAAAGTGGCTGGGCTGCTTTGCTAGGTTGCACTTGGATTCCAGCAAAGCCCAATCTTGTCTATCTTATAAACAGGTTGAGGCCTAAAATTGCTTGGCTGCACTGGTCAGCAAAGCCCAGCTCTGTCTACGCCATTACTTCCAAGATTCTCTATCGACTTCTGCTTCTTCTGCAAGCAAGATCCTTTCCTATCAAAGAAAGTATTGGAAACTCTTCCCTTTCATGAAGAAAATGGACGGTGATATTTCAATTGACAAATCCTCGATTCTATATGGAACAGGAGCTAGGTAAAAGTTTTCTTCGTGTCGATAATAAAACAGGACAATCGACAAAGTAACAAGTCAATTTGTCTCATGGAAGGGGGTGAATATTCATCAAACCTTCGAGATGTGACATCAAAGGATGTCTTGGAAGTTGATCAGACCTAGATAGAGCGTCATCATCCTTCATGTTCAAATGTCACGGAAACTAAAAATACAGATGTTCAGAACCCTGCTGCTGTAACAGAACAATTAGGAGGGCAGATGAATACCGAACCATCCTCAAATTCTGCAGTCTCTGCATTGCCATTCCTGAATCTACCATCTATTGGTTCCATGCATCAACCATTTCCAGTCTTTTTGCCCTTGGCATACTTCCACAGTAATCAAGATGCCTATAGGTTATTTCTAGACATGCTATCCACCTTTCCAAATCGTATTCTTTCCACCTTATCACAAAAACCATCAGTTCATGCAACAGCAAGTCTTGCATCATCATCATCATGGCCATCTGCTGAAGTTGAAACTCCTGCCCAACCAATCACAGAAATCCCAACTGGTGAAATTCTGGAAAAGTGTGCAAATCCAGCCACAAGCTTGGAGACCATTGCTGTTGCTACAGTAGCTATTGCCGGTGGGCATTCCACGCCCTCTTGCCATGGTTTCCTCAGCCTTTTGCCAGTTTTGCATTTGCTACACAGTGGACAAGCACGGCCCGCTACACAAGCCCAGCCGGAGCTAAGAACATGATCGAACTGTTGAGAAATCTTCAGACGGAAACCCACAAGTGGGAAATGAAATCAATTGGACGCTCTAAAACCTAGATACCACTCTTCTAAATCCTTGTCATCATCAGACTCAGATGGTAGTGGAAGATAAGAGAACACCAACAAACAAGCCACAAGGTTCGATAAGATCAAGCCAGATAGTGGACTTCAGGATTCAGACAAGGCAAGAAATAAGAAAACATGAGAAAGTAAATGATGAGTCTGAGGAAGCTGACTTGTAGTTCTTCAGCTTGCGAAACCAATCATCTCAGGCTTAGAAATAGTGGAAGCGTGAATGAATCATGGCAGGAGGTTTCCTAAGAGGTTGTAATGCAAACTTTTAGCGATCTGAATTTCCCAGCCACTGCCATTGGAGCACCATCACTACTTTACTGTATCTTTCCCTCTTTTTGCCAGGGTTGATTTGCCTTCCGAGCACTGTTCGAGAGAGAGGTGCTTCCACAATGCTTCTCTCTTCCACATAGTGAAGAAGTCGCAGCCATGATAAGGAAAGAGTTTCCTGAATTGCCAGCTGATGTCAACAAGAACATATGCACTACTGCCAATTTTAACAATCTTTCTGATGACTCTGAAAACAAGTTGTCTATCAGAAACAACAATAGCGCGGTGTCTGGGAATTTCAAGACTCGCCGGACTGGTTTCAAGCCTTACAAGAGGTGTTCAGTGGAAGCCAAGGAGAACAGATCAGCTGTCATAGAAGAAAGGGACAACAAAAGAATTCGTCTGCAAGGGGAAGCTTCCACCTGATGTACATTCCTAATGGCATGTTGTTCATCTTAGAATAATTATGATCAAAGTTTATTAAAGTTGTTCTAACGTGAAGATATATTAGTAATTTTAATCAAAATTATACCATTTGAAACTGTCTTAATTAAAATATTATCATTTAAAAGTAATTTTGATCAAAAGTCGCTATAAAATTGAGCATCAAATTGGGTTGTTTTGATAATAATTGACTGCCAACTACAGAAGTGTTAATTAGAGAAGACCTTCCATAAATAGCAAAAAGTTATTTCGATATGCAACAGAAAAGGGCTTTTATGTCCATAAAAATCTCGATCCCCGGAACCTATAGGTCAAATCGTTGAGCACTGAGAATGCAAGATCTTTTTTGGCTGTGGTAAATTCCTAATCGATTCTCTGCTGAAAGCGAAGGCGAGCGGATCGAGGAACGCTCGTCGATGATCTACTGGCGTACGCCCATCAATCATCTCCCCTGATAAGTTACTCTTTTGTCTCTCTCTCTCGCAGTCGCACAAGCGCGCGCAATCGCTGCACGCCGCCCGCATCTCTTGGGAGGAATACTTAGCGACTTCGACAGAAACGGTTCCCGTGGAGCTGGTGTTGGTGCCGCAGTGAAGCGATGGAGATCGATAGGGCCATCAGGGAAAGCTCCGATCGGCGGCTGCAGACAAAGTACCAGAACGCCGTCTACGTGATTCAGAGGGCTTTTGCACTCTACGAGTCAGATTCCTAACCTCCGCCGTTTAGTATGTTGGGGATTATTGCATATTGGTTTGCTTTTTTATTTTGATTTTGTTGTGGTATGCATTGGATTTCTTTATGGGATTTAGTTTTCTAATGGTAGTCGGCTGCGGCTTTTTGCACTGGGGCTCCAAATCTTGGTTTTTTTTTTTGCTGGAATAGGTTGTTCAGTCTTGACCAAGGGGATCCGTCAGTTGCATTTCAACCTGAATTTGCAGTACTTATTTGTGTTTCTTCTTCGCCCTAGTGGTTACATCAATGAACTGCAGTTTTAGAGTTTAGGTGCTAGGTAGGTCGATTATTCTTATGGCTTTCCTTGTTCGTCGCTTCGAAAAGGGAGTGAATTACTACTTATTTTAAACTGTATAATTTAATTTAAACAGATTGATTAATTCAGGATGGTGCTGACATATTGTTACTGACCTGATTGATTTTCAGTCATGGAACCTCGGTAAATATTCACAATTCATTGTAGCAAAATTGCATATCAAAAGTGTTGACATTGTCATTGCATCTCAGAGTGTTGCAGTTGCCATGTTGCTTCTTTGATCATACTGCAAGTTTGGCATATGATTCTTTACTCTGTTATTCCAAAAATAAGTTATAGTAACAGTTCAAAAAATTCTTAACAGATTTGAGCAGGTCGCCTTCAGTTTTAATGGGGGAAAGGACTCAACGGTACAGACTTTCATACCTGTCTTTGTTATGCTTATATCACATTTTAACACTTGTTCAATTGTATTGTCATTGCAGGTATTGCTTCATTTACTGCGAGCTGGCTATTATTTGCATCAAGGAAAATCAGAATGTTCAAATCACCTTTCAGATGATGCACACAGGTGTCCAATTCGGACCATATATTTTGAGAGTCCAAGTGCTTTCCCTGAGATTAATTCCTTCACTTATGAAACTGCTGCTGAGTAAGAATGCACTTTTACTTTCTCATGCAAGGTCTTATTTGTCTTTTGAAGTTAATGATGCTCCAACTTTTAAACAAGAAACTATGGTTTTATTTACTCCACTTCTGTTTCTTTTTCTTAGTTACAACTTGCAACTGGAAAGTATCCACTCAGATTTCAAGTCTGGCCTAGAGGCTCTTTTGAAGGAAAAACCTACTAAAGCTATTTTGTCGAGACTTGCAGTTGTCACATGCAAATCATGCTGCTGACATCAACAGGCATGCGGAGGAAACGTTCCAAAACAATTACCAGGTAATTTCAAGTCAATAGTAGCTTATTCATCT
>JBBPFP010000084.1:1699894-1716603 GCA_037974795.1 Kaempferia galanga
TGTTGTTCCATTATGGTTCCATTCATATCTTAATTTAAATTCATAATGGTTTGTGTCATTGTCATATTGTGATACTACTTACATTGTTTAATTTTGTCATCATTAAACCTTGTAAGTTCTTTGATTGTTTAGATATACATCCATTGGGAGCATATACGACACAGTTCCAAATGCATTGTTAAGCATTGCTGATTCATCAAGCACCAAAAAGAATTTTAAACCTGCATATATGCTCTCTGATGGAAGATTAGAAAGAGCTGGAAGAAACAAGAAGTTAGCTCTTAAATGTGATAATGCTTCTCTAAACAATGGTGTGATTGACATTTCTCTGAATGGTTCCTTCAAGGCATCAATTATCATCGTAGGTGATGAGATTCTGTAAGTCATTTCTTGGAGATCATACTCTTTATATAATCTACTGATAAAAATTTAAAACAAATATTGTGCATCTTCTGGACAAAACTTTGTAGGATCTTTTTACCTACATTCTTCCAAATTTATGTACCATTTTCTGTTTTATTATTAACCTAGTTGTCTACTCTCCAATGATGGGCCATTTTCATACTATTAACAAGTGGAGCAATCCCTTACAGATAAAAAGGTCTATAAATTGTGAAAGATTTCATATTTTTTGTGTTTATAATTTATACTAACAAGTTACCTTTTAAAAATACTATGACAACAATAAGGGAAATCCTAGTTCTTTTCCTCTTTTTATTACAGATTGACCTGCTAGAAAACAACTTGTCCAGAGAATTACAATGTCTGGTGGAGGATTCTGTGATGGATGACTTGTATTATTTGCAAGGACGATTCAAGGATCACTAGATATTTTTTAGTTGATATTTGCGACAAAAAGTCTTTTTTATTTATGTTGATCCTTGTAGTGGAATTTATAGTTGAAGGTAGCACAAGATTGAGGCATAAAATACGTAATTTAGGTTATTAGAGTGCAAAAAGAGGGTAATATATTAAATCCATCGAAATGGATGAATTTTGTTAGTATTATTGTTTGGTTGTTGAACAATAATAATGTTCAATGCAGACCTTTTGAATATTACTGACTTCAATTTCCCTTTCCCCTATATAAGCATGGAGTTATTGGTTTCTCCCTGAAGCACAACCCTTGAGGGGCTTGTGTGAGTGAAAAGAGCTTCCTGTAAGGGGAAAATTGCAATAAATTTATAAAGAATCTTTTTGACTGAGTTCAACCGAGCCTTTTGGAGGTGGTTATAATGCTTTGCAACAATTATTCTAAACAAATTTAATCATAAATTATTCCTTCTCCTTTATACTATGTTTTCCCTTATCCTCTTCCAACAAGATTGGTGTTCACTTTTCCTGAATGATTGCTTGAGCTATAGTGGTCACGTAGCCAAATAAATGCTAGTTACTCTCACCCACTGGATCTTATTCCTCGTATATCTAACATTATCCAGACATATTTTGGAGAGTTTTTTTTTCTTCATTTTTTTAAACTCGTTTACTGATTTTGCTAATTGATTCATCATAAACATTAACTTTTGGTATTCAACAGTTTTTTTATGGCTAAAGGGGCATTCATTATTCTTGACGCACATTTATGTCAGATTTGGCACTACTGAGGACAAGCTGAGTGGGGCGCTGTGCAAAAAGTTAAATGCTATTGGATGGCAAACAACTCGTATAGCAGTTGTTCAGAATGAAGTGAGACAAATTTATGCAATAATAACTATCTTTATACTTTAACTCAAATTATGCAGATAATATGATCTTTTCCTATCTTTTTTGCCAATATTCATAATTTGTATATTGTCTTCAATTTAAACAATTGCAACAAAATTTACTTTTAATTGAATACCGTGAGTTTTTCACTGATGAGGACTAACCTTATCTCTTTCTCCTTGAACTATTACAACCAGCATGGTCCATGGATTTGGAAGCTTGTTTTCTGGTCTGATTTACGCTTTGTTCTTTGCCATGAAGATGAAATTTATCTTCAAATTATTCTTAAATCTTCACCACTTTTTTATTTGTTGGTTCTGTTGCAATTACACTGTGGTAGTTATAGGCTAAGGCTTTCAACTATGTTCAACTGTGCTTGATAGTTTCATAAATTGTTCTTGTAAATGATTTTATGCTAGATAGATGCTACCACAAAGAACTTTTAAAATTTTCTTTGTATTTTTTTTTCCCATTCTCAATTAGAGTATATTGTGACATCTTTTGTTCATCCAGATTGATTCTGTGGCTGAAGAAGTGGAACAGAGGAAGTCTACAAATGACATGGTTTCTTTCAGTGACCTTCAGTTATCTAAGATCTTAATCTCCGAAGTTCTAATATTTTTACCACAGTTCATGCATAATTGATCTTTAAACATCTATTTACAGGTGTTCCTGTTTGGAGGGTTTGGCCCTATGAATTCTGATGTTTCACTAGCAGGTGTAGCAAAAGCTTTTGGAGTTCGGCTGGTTAGTTGATGTAGGATTTGGGTTTCAACCAAAATTTTTCATGGTTTAAACTTGGATTATCTAATCCATCATATAATGTTGCAATACACTTTATGAAAAAAAAAAATCCTGCCTTCACAAGTTTATTTTGTCTTTTTTTTTTTGGTCAACAAATCATGGTCATAATGCAATCCGCAACTGAAAAACTACAGTATCTTGCTTCAAGTGGTGAAGTTTTGGTGAACTCTAGAATCTACATGGTACATACGTCAAGCCCTATATGCCTGGTGTTAGGCTTCTAGCAGCACTATTTACATGGAGAAATCTAAATGCAAAGGGATCTAGTGCTTTTACACATCCTGTATATGAGAGTTTGCTTTAAATAGTGAAGAATGTCATATGTTGCAGTTAAGAATCCACAATTAGGTTCTAACTAGAATTACTAATGAATAATTAGAAATGTTTGTTATATTCATCAACATTTGTTTAGTACAATATTCATCACATGCTTTTGTAGATACATTGCTTATACTTAAGAAACAATCTCAAATGATTTCCTTTTTTTTGGATATTGATACTTGTATAAGTCATTTTCAAATCTTTTTTTGTTGAGCATTCTACATGACTAATTCTTTCCACTAGAGGACAATTCCAAATTGTTTCCCAAGATTCGATGTGTATAGAGTGAGTCCTAAAACTTTAATGATTGTTACAACCATGTCCTAAGTTTAGTTTTACTATATAATTGATAAGTGATGATATGTCTCCACAACCATTTTTTACTACGCATCAACTATGGACCTGCCAAACTAAACAATGCCATGTTGAGTTCTATGAATGAAGAGATGAAATATTTATCTCCTTTCATTCTCTCTGAGCCCTCATTATGATCCTTTCTTTCCAAAGCTTTGCAATATTTATTTATGACTACTGAAAACATTAATTGCATTCTTTTTAGTCTGAATATTATTCTAATTAGCTTTATATTCAGTTTAATAGTTAGGCCTACTTTCTCAGCGGTCCAGTCAATTTGCACGACATTGATCTTTGGTAGTTTGCATATAGCCCAAGGGCATATATTTCTTATGAATTATCTGTACTTTGTTTCCAGGCTCCTGATGAAGAGTTTGAGGAGTACCTCAGGCATCTTATAGGACAGCACTGCGTTGGGGACAGGAATGAGGTAATAAATAAATATTTGGCTTATGCACGTTTTCTGTCATTTCTGTTAATATCTATTAAGTAATGGTAAGGCCATTTGCATGCACAGCAACATAGAAGTCCTTTACTAAACTTGGCATCCTGCAAACGGGTTGTCTGTTGCTGTTTCTGAAAGTCCTTTTTTGGTTTGAATTTATTGTTGATTCAATTGGATGATACTCTGCGTCTGAGGGGAACCATGCCTATATATATATGCTCCAACTAATATAAGAGATAGTATCTTAGTTAAGGTCATTATAATATCATCATATGTGACTGAAAAATGTTTCTTGTACATTTATACAAGTTTTATTGGATACTGATATTCTTCAAGGCAAGACAGTAACCATTTAATATATAGATCCTCCATTTATGTGCAGAATGAATTATACTTGATAGTGCACCTAATGTTTATTTCTGAATTCTAAATGCTGACATTCTAACTCTGTTTTTCTTACTTTGTCAGATGGCTTTATTGCCTGAAGGTATAACAGAATTATTGCATCACAAAAACCTACCTCTTCCATTGGTATGCTTGACATATTCTCTGGATATTTTGTTTTTCTATGTTTATTTATTTATTTTGAATAAACAGATTGTCTGTGGCTTGTTGTTTTAAACTCCTATTGTATTTGATATGCATTTAATAGTGGACCCTGTGTGTACTTGACACAAGGAGCAAAATGAATGTATTTACTTGAAACTAGGAGCAAAAAGAACATCTATTAATGTTGAGTTCAAAAAAATTTACCTATCTCCACAATGATATGATATTGTCCACTTTAGGTCTAAGTCGATTTATTTTTGGGCTCTACCCAAAAGCTCTTATGCCAATGGAGAGATCTTCATCTTTTTCAACACATGATGTTGTCAATGTCTTTCCAATATGGGATTTTGATTGTATCCTCAACAATCCTCTCCTCAAACGAAGGACTACTATTACTCTTATGGTTCAGGCCTCCCGTAAGCATCCGACCACTCTTGACCTGCTTGAGTCTCCCCATAAGTAACCGGTCACTCTTGACCTGCTCGGGTCTCTCCGCAAATATTTGGTCACTCTTAACCTCCTTCAAGGCTCACTTATCTAGTCACTCTTGACCTGGCTCCGGCCTCTCCACAAGCATCGGATCATCGTTGACCCTCATTTATTCGGTCACTCTTAACCTTGTTTCGGGCCTCCTCGTAAGCATCTGGTCACTCTTGACCTGCTCTGAACCTCCCGCAATTATCTAATCACACTTGACTTGCTCTAGGCCTCTCCGCAAGCATCCTCATTCGGTCAGACTTGCTTTGAGCCTTTCCACAAGCATCGGTTACTCTTGACCTGCATCAAGCCTCCCCGCAAGCATTCAGTACGTGCTTCAGGCCTCCCTGCAAGCACCCGGTCACTCTTGACCTTTTTCTACCATAATCCGAAGTTCTTGTTCCGTCAAACTTTACCAAATCAAACTTCGCAGAAGACGTTCGACAAGTTGAAGAAATCAGCTAAAACATCGCTCTCATACCAATTATTGAGTCGAAAAGAATTCACAATGGTATAATATTGTCCACTTTGGGCTTAAGCCCTTATGGTTTTATTTTTGGGCTCTACCCAAAACGTCTCGTGCTAATGGAAATATCTTTATCTTTTTAAACACATGTCCCAATCTGAGACTTTGATTGTATCTCCAACAATTAACTACTGTCTCGGTTTGCATGTGAATCTCTTTATTGCTTTTGGAAACAGACAGACAAACTCAGCTGAGAGGTTTAATGTGAACATCTTTAATGCTCTCAACTTGATGTCGGTCTGAACATGTAATATTAGGTTGTATAAATTTGAAAGGAAGTTGGTTAAAGGGCGGTGTGTAACAAATGAGCACGGAAATTGAATTATCTGGTGCACAATCCTGGCGGATCCAGGATTTGTGAAGTTAGGGCGGGCAAGTCAATGCTATATCTTCAAAGCAATAATTCAAGGAGCAAATGCTTAAAGGCACTGGTATTTTTTTCAAAAGAAGTTAATAACTTTAATTGCATTATGTTGGGTTTGAATAATCTCTTAGTCCGTCTCTGGTGTACAATGCATGGAGTACATTTGAGAGTTTCCCTGCTTTGAAATGGCAACAAGCCGGTAGTCTTTTTGAATACTATTTAAGAGTTTTCCTGATTGATGAGGAACTTTCTTTGTGCCTGATTTTTGTTGCTTCTCTTTCTTTGCAGATCAAATGTCACAACGTTATTATTCTTTCTGCAACAAATAAATGTGAATTGGAAACTCAATGGGATTGCCTTTTTGAATTACCTAGTGTGCCATTAGTACAATTGGCACCATTCACATTGAAGCATCTTGGCACCACACTTTCTGATGTAAATCTCTATCTTCTGTTTAAGTGGTTCCCTCTGTCCGCTCCTTAGTTATTTGAAGTTACTTGACTGTACCATCTGCGACAGATGAGATCTGCACCGAATGTTAATTTTAGTGTTGGCACAAGCAATACATTATGGTGCGGTGCCATACTAATATTTGGACAATAGTACATTATAAATCTGTTTAGTAAATTACAATTTCTACTAGATGTATTTGACTATTTTCTCAATATTATATTTTGCCAATGAACTCTCAAACATTACAGTTCTGTATTTTGCAGGTTGAAATTGCTCAGACCATGTCGCAGCTGTGTCTTGAATTCTCAGATATTTACATAGGTAAGGACCAGAACTTTTCCACATAAGTGAACCATATCAGGTTTCCAAGCAGGAACCGCTGCTGCTGCTTGAATGTCTATCATACAGAGCTTTCAATCAATAATATAATTTCTTGTATCCCTATTGATTATTCATCACTGTGAAATATAGGATGCCATCGCACGTCCCGTGTCATGCCTTCCATAATAAGTTTCATCGGGAAGGTGAGTTCTTTAAGCATTAATAAATAATATCCGTCTTTGTTTTGTTTTACTACCATTTAATAAAACACACATTTCTAACTTTCTCTGCGAACATGACACTCTTAATATGCTCCCTTTAAATTTTCTCTAGGACAAGGCTAGACTTGAATCGGCTGTCAAGAAACTGGCCAGTAGTTTCCCACCTGGAGCTTTCTTTGAACACAAGTGTGACTGATATACTTGGTTAAAGTTTAACTTCCAGAGGTCATGACCACCCAAACTTGGTGTTAGAAGCTGATCTGATTCAATATCGACATCAGCTTCTTCTAAAGGCTTCCTCTGCCCAACTACCTTTCCCCATTTGAAGAAGCAATTCCTGCAGTTTGCTTTGGCAAAAAGTACCAGTTAAGCTGCACATCCTAGAAACTTTGGAAGCTCACTGATTAAGCCACCAATGTTCAAGCTAAATCGCCCATATGTACGCAAGATTATGAGCTCGTATGTATACACGAATTAGAGCATCATGAAGAAATTGTCATAAGTTAACTCAATTGACTTTTGGATCAGGTTTCAATGTCGTCTCTTGCTTATCTGTTAATTCTTTGTACAGCCAAAAGACATGATTCTTCTGCTGTAGCAGAGTACTCAACCAGTTCATCAAAATGTGTATCATCAACTCTTTTTTAGGTTTTGGGAATGGCACCGGCCAGATCACATTTTGCAGGAGAAAGAGGAGCAAGCAGTCACTGCTTAGTAAGGCTTTTCCTCTTGTTTCTAGCTCATCTTGTTTTTGATATGCGATAATGACATCTAAGGTCACTTGTTCTTGGCCTTATCCACAACTTTTTTTGTGCTACTAGATACTATTGCCTGACCTGAAGACTATAGACTCAATAAGAGTAACTTCATATTTTGCCTAGTAAAGGTTCTCTCTTGTTTCAAGATCCTCATCTTGTTTTCGACATGTGAACATGACCTCTGAGATCACTTGTCCTTGGCCTCATTCACAGTTGTTTCTGTGCTATTGGATACTATGCCTGACCAGATGAACATAGACTCAATAAGAGTAACATCAGGCTGTATTCGTCTGAGACGAGAATCTCTCTGACAATTCATTTTGGATGGTTTTTGAGGACATTCCTTACTGGTTGTAGTTTGAGATTACAGTTTAGCCTTGTGATGTCAGTTTGTGATCTCAGTAGTTATTACTTGCAATCGAAGCTGTTCTTGCCCTTGCCGAAATAGCTATCAATTTGAATGTTCAAAGGAGGTGGGTCCTATTTTGATCGTTTTGATCCCTTTCAACTGTTTTCCAAGTAACCGAAATGTGTAGTGCCAAGTTTACTGATATAGCCTGCCAACATCTCAGGAGACTGGTATTCAACTTTTCTAGCCTTCAATGAGAACTGGTGCTATGCTGATTAGCCTAAAACTTAACCTTAGACATGCCTCTCAATTTTCATGATGAACCGAAGAGATATACCTTCATTTACCAAGGTTAAACCACCATTTAGCCGGGCCTCGATCATTTCACTTGTGGCCATCTAGATGCATTTATTGATTGCAATTGGTTTTGACATTATTATTATTATTATTATCAAACTGCACATTATCTCATATCATGTTGTTTTAGGCTCTATTTATCCACCTAAAGAACGTCTATCATCATTTACTTGATCTTCATCTCCTTATATTAACAGTCTGCCTAAACGAGACAAAGTGGAGCTCAACAATCATCTGTGTTCGTTTCTACCACTCGATGACAGAAAAGCTAACGGGCAGCAGGCTCAACATGTTCAGTCAATCTCTGAACGATGATGGGTTCAGTGGATGCCACCAGGACCAGACTTAACACAACAACAACCACCTTGTCACTAGTGTTCAAGCCCATGCAATTGCAAAATCACACACTCACAAACTATTTCTTGTCACTACAGTCAGCAATGGTACAGAGACGAAACCCATGATGCTTCCCCAGTCCCATCCAACCCATCACCCTGAAACTCCTCAAACCTGTCCAGGCCACCATTTTGGCGGCCTAAGCTTGTGAAGGAGCTCAGCGGCGGGCATGGAGGAATCAGAATGCCTTCCAAGTCTGCCACTGCCGGTGCTGCTACTGACGACAAGGTTGGAGGCAACAGCAGTGGCAGCAGCTGCTGCTGCTGAGGCTTCTTCATGTGTTTTGTTGTTAGCCCAAGCAGCTTCTTCTTCAGTTTGGTGTTCCAGTAGTTCTTGATGTCGTTGTCAGTCCTCCCCGGCAGATGAGCCGCAATGATCGACCATCTGCACTTTATCAACTCGGTTCATATTTTGCTCAAAAAAACATAAGAAACCTTCAGCTGAATCATCATCACCTGCTTCCAATGGCAGTGACCAAGCCACAGATGATCCTGTCTTCATCCTCATTGAAATCTCCAAGCTTTATGTTCGGTCTCAGGTAGTTGAGCCACCTGAGCCTGCAACTCTTCCCGCACCTCCTCAGACCTGTTCCACAATCACAAAGCATTCATTCAATGGATGGATATGGAACTAATCAAGAAGTAGTGCAGTACTTTCCTCACCAGCCTTCTGAGGCAGTGCGATCCAATTTCCTCCAGTGCCATGCCTCTCCATGAACTCCTTCAGTTGCTTGTCTTCCTCAGGAGACCAGGGGCCTCTCTTCACGTTGGCCTTGTCACAACAAGGAGCCCTCCCCATGCTTTGAGTTAACAATGTTAGTTGCCGCAAACAAGGAGACATTGACACAAAGCTATATAGAGAGAGAACCCTGTCTAGTTTCAATCAAGTTTCTCAAACTGCTCCTGTACTTTTAATTGGGAGACCCTACATCAGGTTATCTACTCACCTTTTGGCTTTCTCCTCCATTGCGTGCAGTTTACTAGAACAAAAAGTCCTGAATGTGGCAAGGAAGTCAGTGCTCCTGTTAGGTTGGTCTAGTCCATGATGTGCATGTGCCATGCAGAGTTTTGAGTCTAAGGCCTGTGTCTAGGGTCGCCACCCCTACACAGCAATAGACATTAGATAAGAAACAATTAGATAATGTATGATCTGCCAAACCTAATGCTTGATGATGTATGTGTTCTGTCAGTAGCCTAGACCTAGGCTGTGAATTAATGTTCTCATCATTTATTAATTGTTGGTCACTATCATAATATATCTTTACTTAGTTATCTATCACTATTGAATGATGCAAGAATGTAGATGTAGATGAAGATGAAATGGAGTAACCAATTACTTTAGCACAAAAAAAATGAGTTACTTGTCAAAGGCGTCATCTGAATAGAAACCTTCTTTAATGTAGAGGCAAAAGGAAGACGAAGGTAGCACACTATGATAAAGTCCTATGTAGATATAATATCTACATCCCTAACAGCCATGTTGTTATTGTAAGTACTCTATCAATCCGATCCACATATTCTCCAAATGGATAATACATAAACATCGATAACTGCATCAGCATTTTTGTGTCTACCAATTGTATGTTGTAATTACATATCTTATAAAAATGTTTACTTGATCGTCGGAGTGTGACCTTATTAAACGCGTTCCTAACTCATCCTTTTTTATGTTTTCAAACTATCTTGACCCATCCTAGACTTCCATCGAGTCACTAAGACTGCCTAATTCTCACACCACAAGCATGATTCCTCTTCGGATATATAGCTAAACTAATACATAAAATAGGAAGCTCTTCTGTTTGGTAAAACCTCTTTATTGTACAACTAAACTATCTATTTGATTCATTGCATCTTTCACACATTATAATTGTTTTAAAGGTAGATGACTGCCAATAAATTTTTCAGCTGTTGCTTTCAAAGTGTTTGGTGAAGACTAATCAACATCAATAAGACATAGGAAATGACTAAGAAAGTACTCTTCTAATCTCTAAAATACAATAATGAACTCTGTCCACATCATTTCATCAATCAAGAAGAGAAATACCATCAAGAGTTTTAGATCTACAACAGGATTGTGACTGTCACCAATGATTGATACATATCTAGCCATGACTTTGTTGAGTATAAGACATCAGAGCTTGTAAAATGACCACCATGAGAACATTGAATCACAAGTTTAGGGCTCATGGAATCTTCAAAGGCACAAAATGCCAAAAAAAATAGTCCGTTTACCATGCTGATGGTTTCCTTTGAGGTAGCATATGTCTTTGGTGGTGGCAAATGGAAGGACTTCAATTTTTGGATTGAATTGGTCAAAAGTCAGGTTCGGCCATCAACTGGTTCAAGGAAATCTATGACCTTGGGCACAACTTACCATTCATTAACATGATCAATTGTTTCAAATTCAATGTTTAGACTAAATGTGGATTAGAAATATATCTTAGGGGAAAAAAAAGGTTAAGGTGCTTTAGATCAAACATCATTCTTATTATCCATGGTGTAGCATAGTTTCTGGGACAGGAGAAGGCTCTGAAACCAAGGCTGGGAAACACCAAAATGGAGGAGCTACAAAACAAAAAGAAATTGAAAACCAAGCATGACAATGAAAGCTCTCTCTTGCTTGACTTGTCCTCTTCTCCCCCTTCTTCCTCTTTCTCATTTCCTCCCTTCCCTAGAAAGATCAAATGAGTCTTGTCAACCTCACTTGCACATAAACGCAGGCCTCTTCAGTTTCAAGCTACTGCTTTCTTCCTTATGATGTTCATATCTGCTCTTCTTTTTTATTTTACTTTTATTTTTGGTTCATCATATTCATGAGTTTGCTATAGGGATGGGAGCATCTGTTTTGTGTTCAGAGGGAATTCATAGAGAGCTCTTCATTTCACCATCTCTATCAATATTCATGTTGGTGTATCTGTTTCTAAGGCATGCAGAACAGTTTTATCATCATCTCGAAGGCGGTCCAGTTTATCGAAGTGGATCTTTAGAGAGTTCAACGACGTGCATTCCCTATTTGTCTTAAGATGGTTAACTATGATCACTTGCTTATCCATAACGATTCTGATAGGTAAATACAACTACAAACTGTGTGAATCCATTTCGTATGGGACTGTTTATGCAGATGTACAAGAAGCACAGATTGAAGATGATATTTTGACAGCTGGCTGATGTCTTCATAAACAAAATTGTACTGTTTTGCGATCCTGACGCCATGGTTTTCCACCTTCGGCTTCTCTTCTCAGCATCCTCTCTAGTGGACTGCTGCCAAGACCAAGCGAGCACCAAATTGTCATCGCATCTGCTTCCTTTCTTTCTTTGCACAGTAGAAACAAAACCAGTTAAAATTATGAAATATATCCATAAAAACACTCAAATGATTCTTTAGATTCTTTCACTCACTCAATGCTTCTACGTTTTTGACACGAATTAGAGATCCAGAGAGAGCTGCTTGGTGTCAGTTAACTGCACGTTTAGTGTCAGCTTGACATGGACGGCCATGTGGAAGCTGTTGAGCTTCTCTTAGTTGCTTGTTGGTTTAGTACTCTAATCTATCTAACTCTTATTCTTCGTATTCTTTTTTGTTCTCTTAATTGCTTGCACCTAATTTGATCTCTAGTTGTCAGTATAAAACTAGTACACTTGCTTCGCAGTCAATGCTAACCACAAGGATCAAGGAGATCATTTTTCCAACTGATGGAAAATTATGAATTTTATTGTGTGCGTTCAATGACAAACTTTGTAGGGCCTTGCAAAATGGTATGCAGTGAAACAAAACTAGTTACTTCATCTATGATAGATCGCCATGTAAAAGATCTGGTCTGATCTTTCTTATGATTCAGTTATTTAAAGAAAATGTAGGATGTTGATAAAAGTAAAACACATAATTTACTTCTACTTTGCGGAAGTTAAATTTATACCTTGGTTGGTGATGCACTAATCATCAGCATTGCAGACCTTCAGAATTGTTGTGAACTCTTCTAGCCACGAGCTCGAAGTCGAGAAGATAGTCACGTATCTCAAACTATCAACGTTATGTCATAACGCATCAATCCTTAACCTAGTGATATGTGATCATAGTCCTCTTTTTGTTCTTCTCAATAACATATAGATTACAACTCTTCTTTTTTAGATTCCTTTCCTTTTTCTTTTTACTTCATACTTCACACAAGATAATAATACGAAGAGTCATTCCATTAGGGGAGTTACTAGGTTACTAATATTTACTTATACTAGTGGTATCATTTATATTAGTGGAATCATGAGATGGAATTACTAATATTTACTTATATTAGTGGAATTATTTACGATAGTGAAATCATGAGATATAGTTACTAATATTCATTTATGTCAGTGGAGTCATTAGTTAGTAGAATTATAAGATAGAGTTGTTAATATTCATTCCTCATTATCTAATTTGAATATCCTACCATGAACATAAATTATTAATGTCACATGAATACCCTATACAGAATACCAGTCCAACATTTTATAGAAGCATATTTTATCCGTATACCAAATAAATCGTATTTTATCGATAATGTAAACTATTTATTCATCTTAATTTTTATAAATAATCATTACTACAAATACAACATCAAATAATTTTTAAAGCAAAATTGTATATAATGATGTGACAGCTGCTTGCTCGATTTGTTTTAACGGAAAAAAAGAGATTTTTCCATTAAAAAAAATAAAGTTGGGAAAACAAAAATAAAGTAAATAGACACAAAAAAAAGAAAAAAAATAATATAAATACTTTCCTTGAGGCTTCTGCTTAATTGTAATAGTAGACTTGTGATTGTGATTATAGATTGTACTATTTAGGATATTGAAGGATAAAACATAATACCGCCTACCAGTAAATCTGATTAAGGAACAAAATAAATATTATTATTAAAAAGATATTATCAGAGAATTTTAATAATGAATAATAAAATACTTCCTAAATTCAAATAAAAAAATAATAAATATCAGCGATGTATATGTAAGAGAGAAGGAATTATGAGGATTTTTTTTAGAGAAAAAGAGAATAAAAGACAACCCATTAATAATGGTTCTTAATCTTCTGAATTGATTATCAAATGTCAACTAAAGGGCATATTTTACATACAAGGGATACAAAAAAAATTCTTTGAAAGATACTTAATTCTTCCTGATTTGATATTAAGAATATGCTCTAAAAATATATTCTAGAGTTAATAAATAAATAATATTCATTTATATAGACAAAAAATTAAGTTTATTATTTCAACATCCTCTTTAAGTTAATCCTGCAAAATCTTCAAACTTTAATGCTTTGGTAAAAATATTAACAATTTAATCTTGTGTCTTCACATATTGAACTTCATTTCTAATGATACTTTCTCTAATAAAATGATATCTTGTATCTATATATTTGCTCTTATCATGAAAACTATGATTCTTTCCCAAATCAATAATTAACTTATTATCAATAAAAATTTTAGTAGCTTCTTCTTGTGGTAAATGCATCATCTTCAATAATTTTCTCAGCCATATAGCATGATAAACACAAGCAGCACCAACTACATATTCTGCTTCATAAGTTAAACTCCAAGCGAATGTCGTATCTCCGATGCAAAATAGAAAACCAAAAGTGCTTTTCTATCATCAATATGTCCTCCTCAATCATTATCACTGTATCCAACTAACTTACAATTCTAAAAAAAATGAATAAATTAAATCATAATCCAAAGTCCCCTTACCATACCTCAATATTCTTTTAGCAGCCTTTATATGAGATTGAGTTGTAGACTCCATATAATGACTAATAAGTCCAACTCCATAAAGAATATCATGTCTAGAACATGTCAAGTATCTCAAATTTCCAACAAGTTTTTTATATAATGTCGGATTGACCTTCTTACAATCATCAAATCTGGACATCTTACTCCACATTCAACAGGGGTGTCAACTATTTGACAATCTTCATACCAAATTCCTACAAGATTTTATTTGTATATCCCTTTTGAGAAACAAAAATACCATCATCAGTTTGTTTTACCTCAATGCTAAGATAATGTGACATTATCTCAATATCTGTCGTTTCAAATTCTACAGTCATGTCTTTCTTTAATTCATCAAACATTGTTGAATTACACCCTGTAAAAATCAAATCATCAACATATAAACAAACAATTATTAAATCATCATTTTCTTTTTCTTAACATAGAGACCATATTCATGTGGACACTTTATGAAACCTTTAAATTTGAAATATTGATGAATCCTATTGTACCAAGCTCTAGGGACTTGTTTTAATCCATACAAGTCTTCTTCAACTTCAAAACTTTGTTTTCTTATCCTCTAGCAATATATCCTAACAGTTGTTTTATATAAACGTCTTCCTTCAATTCGCCATTCAAGAAAGCTAATTTAACATCTAACTGAAAAATATTCTATTTTCTCTGTGCAACCAATGCAATAATTAATCCAATAGTTTCTAAGTGAGCAACTGGAGCAAAAACTTCATTATAATTGATACCTGATTATTGACTAAATCCTCTTGCAACAAGATGAGCTTTATATTTTTGGGCTTTCCCTTTTGCATTCTTATTTATCTTGTAGATCTACTTCACACGAATAGTTTGCTTTTTCTTTGGGAAGTGTTGTCAATTCCCATGTATCATTCTTATGAATTTCATTTATTTCTTCATTCATTGCTAGTCTCTATTGTTCATTTTTTCACTGGTACTTCAAAGGTTAGGAGTTCTGAATTTGTAAAAAGACAAATAGACACATTGATTTCATGAGTTTCAGCATAAATATATTTCAAACGTCTCATCTTTTGAGGTGTTTTAGTTGGACTGTCTTCATGAGGAGTAGATGGTCGAGTTGTATTTTATATTGAAAATAATGTCATCTTCTTCTTCTCCAAAATATGGAAGAAAATTGTAAGTTTCTCTTCTTAAACTCCCCAATTCAAAGATACTTCTTCAACAAATTCAGTATCTTGACTTATCACCATTTTGTCATTGCTTGGGTTGTATAACTTTTAACCTTAATTTGGAATGTAAATCATATCCAATAAAGACATATTTACACTTCTATCATTAAGCTTAGATCTCTCTTGCTGTGATATTTGAGCATATGCAATGCTTCCAAAAACTCGCAAATGTTTGACATTAGGCTTTCTTCCACTCCATGGTTGTTGAGGAGTTTGATCTCTGATGTTTAATGTTGGAGAGCAATTAGACAAGTAGATTGCACAAGAAATAGCTTTGGCCCAAAACTCCTTTGGCATATTTTTGGCTTTTAGCATCCATCTTGCCATGTTAAGAATGGTTCTATTATTATTCTCAGCTACTCCATTTTGTTGTAGTGATCAAGGAACTATCAAAGGGTGATGAATTCCAGAAGTTTCACATAAATCATTGAACTCCTTAGAAGTGAATTCGCCTCCTCGATCAGACCTCAAAGCTTTGATATTATATCTACTTGATTTTTGTACAAGGTCTTAAAATTTTTTAAAGCATCAAAAGTTTCTGATTTTTTGCTTAAGAAAACAAACCCAAGTTTTTCTGCTAAATCATCAATAAAGAGTAAAAAACATTTACTCTTACTAAGTGAAGGAGGACTGATTGTTGGTGTAGTAAGTACCAATGATCAAACTTATATTCTGATAAATGACAAGTAGATTAAAATTTGATGTTGTGTGGTCTAACCTTTTTATAAGTGTACAGAAGTTGACAGGTCTTGAGGATCTGACACTAGGCTGAAGTCCAACTAGGTCTGAGGACTCGATAACTAGCACGAAGTCTAGATAGGTCAAGGAGTAACCCGATATTTGTTGGAAAGCTCAGCTGGGTCCGCGGGACTTGACAGCACAGAAGTCCAGTTGGGTCTGAAGACCTGACAAGTGGAGAGAAGACCTGGTGGGTTAGAAGCTAAGTTAAATGACTACAAAGGGTAAGTAAGGTAAGTCACTAGAGGAGAGTGACTCGATGAGAACGAGTTCCCGGTAGAAGGAACTGTAAGCGTCAATCCGACCTAGGATTTTAGCAAAACTCAAAGTTAGGACCAGACAGTTTGAAAACTGTCAAATATATTTATCTTTTATATTATTTTCTTGGCTAACTCTTTTTTTTTTACAGAAAATCAAAATATGAGAAAAGAGAGCCCAGACGCCAAAAATGCCTGGGCGCTTGGGGTGGTTCGGGTGCCCGGGAAGGGTAACACACGTGGAGGCGACTAGCTGAGGTGGTGTGTGACGTTTGGTTGATATACGTTAGTAGTCCAAGTGTTTGGACTAGTCTGGGCACTCACAGATGGATAAATTCTTCAGATAGAGTTT
>JBBPFP010000084.1:1728577-1747011 GCA_037974795.1 Kaempferia galanga
TTCTCCTAATTCTAGGTTGGAGTAATTTCTGAATATAGCTATTAGGGCTAGAAAATCGTTACATAAAGACTTAATCCAGTTTCAGGTAAACAGTTATCATTGTTCTAAATCCCTCATGGCTTCTTATTATCATATATCTAAGTGTATATTAGCATCTGTTGCCATAAATAGTCTATAGATGGTATAATAATAATGTAAGATGTTATTTCCTTAAAAATCGATACGAGCGATTGCTTCAGGATAAACAGTTTTATAAGCTTCCCATGCTGCTCGAGCTACATCTCCTAAGTAGTTGTCTCCTACTCTTATCATGGGTTCACCAAATTCTATATCTGATTCATGTCTGATTTGATAATCTTTTTTTATAGAAATTATCAATAATTCTAAATATATATCATACATTTGGGGATCATCACATTCTTCAATATTTAATAATAACAAATTTTTACCGAAGTAATTTATGGGGATTATTATTCGTGTAAGGTGAAATCCTTCTTCTTATGGGCCTTCTCCATAATCCATAATCCATAATCCTTCTTCTTAGAACCATGCTTTACCGAAGTAATTTATGGGCCTTCTCCATAATCCATAGTTCTCATAAAACTTTCAAGATATCTTATTTGAAGAGATTGTGGTCTAAAACTATTGGTACTACTTGATTCAACTAAATTCATTAAATTGACATGTGAGAAATTTTCTTTCTTTTTAGCAATAATATTATGGTCTTCATTCAAATATAGCATCCATGCTGATTCTAGTTTGTGGTGTGTGAGATCAAAAGTCTCTAATTCTTAAAAATCCTCATTAGTAAAATATATAGCTATTTCAGCTGGGGTATAAACATACTCATTTAAGTCATCATAAAATCTATGAGTAACTAATTAAGAAAAATCTACATTTTGACCGTTCCAAGATCATCCCAGTAAAACGGAGTTGTTAAAATAAAGAATAGAACAATACTTAATATGACAGAGTATGTTAAAGTCTAAAGATATATCTAGGGAGTTTTGGACCAAAGCTGTGGCATGTGTTATGTATCTTTCAAATCGATCTCCAACAAAGAGCTTGAAGAATGTAACACCTCAATAAGCATGGAGTAAGTGGAAGTAGCACTGAACTCTTCCATGTGTGTTAGCTCATGTAGTATTTCATCATAATTCTTTTGGGACATTAGAGATGCCCTTTATAATAATTTGTGTATTTATGAAAGAAAAACTTTCATAACTAGTATACTTGTTGTCATTACCATACAAAATAGATAAATCATACTTACATTTATTCTTTTTGAATCCATCATGTTAACCCATCATATCAGATTTTGTTTAGAAATCAGTCTTGTTGAATTAATGAAAAGAAGTTACGGTTGAACTGAAGATTGACTAGTTTCAATGGAAGAATTGAAGGGACCACCAATTCATTTATATGTTCCATTTTAAAAATATTATTTAGAATGAATGAGCAATTAACTATGACAATATTTAATTGATGGAGAATAGGATGGTGTCCACTTGTAACTCTTGTTAATCTCATAAAATGTATCCTTAGCATTTTTATCTTTTTCTCATTTCAATAGCCAAATTTTGTTATATTAAAATCTAATGTTGTTAGGGAACAATGGGAAATTAGATCTTAGGTTTGAGGAGATATTTGACTATAAATAAAATTTCATAAATTAAAAATTGATCTAGGAGATGTTTAAAGGGGCTTCTCTAAGAGGAAGAGGATCTCCCCTTGCGGTATTTTCTTTAGGAGCGCTGATTCTCGCAGTGAAATTTCATCGCAAAATTTCATCGCGACAGACACATCTGTCGTGTGGGCCACCAATTCACTTTTGGTGAGCCCCACGACAGATGTGTCTGTCGCAGCGAAATTTCGCTGCGAAAATCATTTCTCTTTCTTTAGAGCCAAGTAGAGATGACAATGGAGCTTTTATATTCTTCCAAAGCATTAGCCAAGTAGGGATGACAATGAGAGGCGATGACTTGTATGTTCCCCTATTGTAAACTATATTTTATGCAAGGGTGCCGAGAGTGGTGGGGTATAAAATTGTATCATTCAAAATGAAATTAGGATAGCAATTGGATAATAAAATCTTATTTATGCAAACTAAATATATTTCTCAGTTTCTTCCATAATAAAAAAAAATAAAACGGTCATAATTAATATCCTTTAACTTTATATATTAAAAATGAAAAGGTAATACAATTGAGTTTTAATTAAAATTTAGTACCAAAATACGGTTAGATTTTTATCAGTATCTATTGAACATTAAAACTTAATATTTAACTCAATAATAATATTTTAGAATAGGATTTTTGTTTACATTATTTATTAATTTATTTAAATGTCTCATTAAGTTAATAATGATTTCCTGGACCCATTTGTCCGAATAAAAATAATAGCTCTAATTATAGGATATTTTGACCATTTTGAAATTTTAAGGAGGCATTTTGGAAAAAACCCTTCTCCTTCGTCTCTAAGAAATTCTCGTATTAATCCTCCGCTTGCTCTGTGCCATCTCTCTTCGCGTCTCTTCCCATCCGTTCTCCCTCGCGTCGATCGCTATGCATGAAACGGAGCTTCATGATCTCTCCGACGATTCGGATTATGTCGCCGCTTCCCGATACGCTGTAAGAATAGCCCGATCGATCTCCCGCCCATTGTTTGTTGTTTCTGTTATCCTGTTCTTGTTTGATGCCTTCTTTCTTACTCTTTTTTGAGTGGATTTAGGGTTCTTCGAGCACTATAAGGAATGATTCGGGGAAGAGCATCGCCAGTGAGTCTGGGCCGTTAGTCGTCGTTTATTCGAAAGACAACGTCGCAATCCACCCCACCCAGTACGCCTCAGAGCGTATCAGAGGGCGCTTGCGTCTTTTTAAACAAGGGTCCTCCTTGTTCCTAGTAATTCTCCGTCCTCTTTACTGAATTGTGGCTTTGTGTTGCATGGATGCTTGTTGTTGCTTTTAATTTTGTTGTTTTAATTTTCGTTGGCACATCCGTTTTAGTCGTGGATACCTTATAAGCCAAGCACTGATGCGGAGGATGAATCATTGTGGCAAGGTTCAAGCTCTATATCAAAGGAGAAAGGTGAGCTTAGTTGTTGTTTCCACTGAAGAATGGAAGATGTAGTATTTTCCTGTGCACTTAAGGTCTATGCTATACTGCCATGTAGGCCGGAATCTGTACAGCGTTAAGTTACTTCCCCTAAGTGATGTTCATTCTATTCGAAGGCACACTCCAGGTCTTGGCTGGCAATATATAATCGTGGTTCTTTCATCAGGTGAATTTGTTACCTACGTAATATTCATTAATCTGTGACTATGGACCTAACTTGTTTCTTGTATTGATAAAAACACCTTAACTGATTCTACAGAGTTATTTAATTGTTCCATTTTTCTGTGACTGCATTTTGGTAGGGCTTGCATATCCACCTTTTTACTTCTACAATGGTGGGGCTCGTGAATTTCTCGCTACGTTGAAGCAGCACATTTGTATTGTGAGGTTGGTTGTTTTTTATTGGTTACTTGATTACCATTATTTTTTCTTCTCTTTAATCTTTTACCTTTTCTTTATTGGTAGTAACTAACTATACTGACTTATACTAATTATCGACAATGAAAGACACAATTCTTCCTTTTGTTGAAGCAATGAAGTGTGCCTATTTTATTTCCTTAAAGAAAGACATGTGGGAACTAAACACAGAAAAAAAAAATTGCATTTAACCACAAATTGTATTTGTTGTTAGATCTTTGTTTAGACAAAGTACTTGTGTGTTATAAATGTACTGGCACTGTTGGCTAATGTTGTGCCTGTGCTTTCCTTTCATCAGTTGCATTGCAACAACTGGTTTATGCAAGTACTTTGATGTATTTATCAAAAGAGTTGAACAAACACCTTTATCTTGTGGCTATTGTACATCTTCAGTTCTGATAAAGCATTGCTTGTAACTGTGAAAGAATAGAAAACAGATATTCACTTGTATCATTCACAATACTATGCAAGTTACATTTGAAATATGACCTACAATGTAATTTTATGGATTGTACTGTTGGGTAACTTGGTTTTCTACTTAGCTTATGGTGTGAATGTTATTTTCAGGTCTGTCGATGATGCAAATGTTTTTCTTGTTAATGATTTTCAGGACCCCCTTCAGGTTTGTCCTACTGTCAAACCACTAAATTAATTGCTTATATTTTGATAACTTCCTTGATTTTGCTAGTCATTATACCTGTAAGAATATATTTTTTCTTGACAGTTATGACTTAGAAATTGTCATCATCGTATCATTCTCGTAATGGAGCAATATTGGTCTGACCCACTTGAGCTGCATTACTTGGATATATCTAATTAAGAAACCACCACTCCATTTTGAATGGATTATTCCCTTTTTTATTTCTTATTTTAGGTTAGCCTATTTGATTGTCTGTTTTTATTTTTGGCAAGTCTTGGCCATCTGAACAATTATTCATTAACTAAGAAAATTTTCTTTCCTTTTAGCTAATTAATTTTACTCTCTTTATCACTTCCTTTTATTTTAATCCCTAATTACTTTGTTCTCATAAGAGACGACTTCAATCTCCTACAATTTGATTATTTTCCCACCCTAAGTTAAAATGATGCTGCATGGTTAATGTTATCGAAGATTTAATTTGCTGAAGTGAACATCTATACTTTTGTGAGCTTTATATATATCACTGCTGGCTTTTACAGAGAACTCTATCATCTCTAGAGCTTCCAAGGGTTATTTCTATTGCCAATAGAGCATCCTTGCACAAACCAAGCAATTCATTTTCTTCGCTTGATGATTCAAAGATAGTAAATGGAACTACCTATGGTGGCATTTCTTCTAGTATTTCTGAGTATAGAGGACGACCAAAAAAATCTCATGATCCTGCTCGAGATATCTCAATTCAAGTCATGGAGAAATTTTCTCTGGTCACCAAGTTTGCCCGAGAAACAACTTCTCATCTATTCCGAGAAAATCATGGTGATTTACTTAATACTCATCATAAAAAACAACAAGTTGAGGACGGTTTTCTTAATCCAGCTACTAGCTCTTCTGGTGATGACAACACAACTACAAATATGGTCCAGGTGGATTCAGATCCCTTGGAGGTGAATCACTTCAGTTATACCCATTTATGTTTTTGTATATTCAACATAGTTGTTGTGCTGCAAATAACGTTTTGTCTAGTTTATGAGTTAATAGTTTTCTACTTGACAAGAAGTATGTCAATGTCATCTTTATATTTTATCTTATTTGCATGGCCATTTTTGAGTTATATTGTTGCTGTAACTTAAATCAAAATCTCACATTAAGCATTTTTCAAGATTTTAGGGATTGTATATATTCTAAAAAATACAAATTTTCAGGTAACCATGCATACTGTTGGCTCATGGATTTGATAAATCCTGTTTGCTAATAGAGAATGGTGCAAATGCTTCAGTTTCCTTGGTGTAATAATAGATTGGTTGACCAAACCTTTGATTATTGGTAAACTCCTGTAAGTTATCAAGGAAATTATCCATCTCACTGAAATTATAAATCAGATTTGATTAGCTATGTCAATTTTCATAAACTCAGGTTCCTTGCAGTTTATGTTTCTATCTAACAGGAATTCTTTCAATTTGTTTACTTCCATCTTCATATGTCTCAGCCAAAAACCAAAAAGAAATTTGATTTACATTTTCTCAGAAGATGTTGTTCGATATCTGAATTGAGTTTTATTTCACTTGATTGCCCCAATTGTTATGTCAATCTTGAGCAAACACATACATCAGTCATTTATTTCTAACAGTTTATAAATTACAGCCAGTTGTCTCATTTTTTCATGTTCATCATCATCATATTCAAACTGGGTTAGTCCCAACTATTTGTGATTGTGTGTGGATCTTACCCTCCATTTAGTTGGTTGCAGTGCTATATTACTAATCACTTTAATATCAATTTAACCACTTTATGGTAATTAACTAGAGGTTTCTTTTATCTCCCTCTAATTCCTGTATCTTAAACTATGCTCAACTCAATTTGTTTAATAGATACTATTAAGCATCTCTTAGTTTGCCCATACTCCATAGTCCATGTTATTTTCCCCAATTGATTATCCATTAGCGCTGCTCTTAATTGCTCCTGGATAATAGTATTTTTTTAATATATTTTTTTCTAATCCCAATTCCCACACATCCATCTGAGGGTTCTCATCCTTGCTACTTTTTTTAATTCCTGTACATGTGTTTTTTTTTTCACTATGCAGCATACCAATACATAATGTAATAATCTTTTTTGTTTTGCCCTTTATCTTTTAACTTGTGGGGCACATTTGAATTACCTTAGACTCCAAAAGTCCTCTCCAATCTCCATTTCAACAACTGACTTTTTATCCTATTAATGATGTCTTCGTCAATATCTCCTCCATGGTATTGGAGCTAAGTTTTTTTACCTGATTAATTTGTATCTTTGCAGTTTGAGAAGTTACATCTGGTTTGGAGAAAACAAAGAAAAGCTCCCTTGTCCCTTGAGGAGGTATGCCATAGTATTTACTTTTTAACATCAATTTCTTCCATGGTACTTATTGCTGAAAGTTGATCTGTTTAAGATGTGGTGTATGATCAAATTATTGTATAGCCCTCAAATGGCACTTTTCCCCCATTTCATGAGATCTTTTGTATTGCTGATCTTAGAAGCCTCCATTATCACATAAAATTATTTTCTTCTTATATTGAGCTTGGTAATTTGTTTTTTTTTTTTCTCTCCTCTTAACTAGTTGGCACACCATCCCTCCCTACCTCACCCACCAAATCTCACTTACGTTAACCTGATTGCAACTCTCAAGTGTCCAGTGTGATCACAAAGTTCCACTTGGCAGTGAATTTGATCAGGAGACTTGAGTGTTCAATGTGTCATGGAACATCCAACTATGAGCCATGAATGTCCATTTGCTTGTGTATCACAACTTTCGTGTGTGTGAGGGTTCCTTGTGACCATGATTGGTTTGAAGCCACCAAGACACTTTTTAGAACAAAATTTGTCTCAACATTTCCAACTATTTTATAAACATTTACCTGTCTACTTGCGAGGAAACCTACATCATCTTGAAGAATCTCCTATAGACAAAAAGGATTTCTCATACAGTTCTTGGAAGTGCTACAGCTAACTGCTTATTTTGTAGCATAGAATGATTCAATTATTATATAAGATTTTCTAATTTTCTTTCTAGAAAAAATGTGTTTATACATTATATGTATTTTTTTTTCACTCTTTAGCAAGGAGACTGTTTTTTTCGAGAATATTTTGCAAAATTTAAATGTACATGAGCTGAGTTCTCTGTTTTTCATACCGTGTCGGTAATATTGAACATCCAAAACAAGAGCAGTGACTTTCTGCTTGTCAAATTTCCTTTTGGACTTAATGATTCTTATAGTGTTGAGTTGCTGGGTGCTACTAATCCTAAATTAGAGAATGTTTTATATTGGATTCTTTGAGTCACACTGAGTATGCCATCTGGCCCTTTTTCTTCTGGTCCTACTGAATCCTATGTTCTTGCTGTGGTGGGTGAATCCAGTGCTCATGACAGTCCGGCCACAGATGCCGAAGAAGTCACACCAAAGATGTCACGACTGAGCTGTTTATTCTTATCCTCCATATATTCATTAGCATAGCCAATCATTAGTCCGGTTGATGCTGTGAGAAATATGATTCTCTCTCCATTACACAGCTGCCACTTGCTATTGTTCCCATAGATGATTCAATTGGCACCTACTTTTGTTATTCCTTCAATTATTATTATTTCTTCTGCAGAATTATGAGTGATGTATTAAGACTGAAATCATTTACTAAATCTTCAGCTTCAACATTGGTAATTTACATGGTTATGCATATATGGATGAGGGTGATCGTGGTTATTTTTTTATTCTAAAAGTGAAATCTGGCTGTTTAGTGTACAAACTTTCCCTTTATTTTCTTCATTTTGTACATGCCATCTATTCTGGTCGAATTTGTGCAAGTTTTCCCTAGATTAGGTATATTCTGTCAGTTAATCTTAAAGTTCTTGTATCAGTGGACATCTTTCTATGATTCTGAGGGACGGATTATTGATTCAAAGGCACTAAAAGAGAGAATATTTTATGGTGGAGTTGAACACAATCTACGAAAAGAGGTCTGTAACTCAATGTACCTTAATTTAAGACATGCAGTTGTTTATGAATGCCTGCCATTTACAACTGGAAGTGCAGGTATGGAAATTCTTGCTCGGATACAATGAATATGATTCAACATATGCTGAGAGAGAATACCTTGCTGCAGAGAAGATGTATGAGTATGAGATTTTAAAATCCCAGTGGCAGGTATGCATTTTTATGTTGGAGGATTGTTTTCTTTGAAATGTTCTTTCCATTTTCTCTGCTGCTGTGGTTAGCTCACCAAATGTGTAACTTAGGTTTATGATTAAATTATGTTTGCTATCATCAATATGAACCAATGTAACCTATAATTTATTTTTGGGCTTGCTAATTGTTGGATGAAATAGTATAGTAATCATAGATTAAGGATAGCACTTAAATTTGCATATGCTTTCCTATAAAAACACCATTTTCACTAGTTTATCAATTTTAGTTGTTTTCTAAATCATGATTGCAAAGATTGATTAGACCAGTATGTGCCAACTGTATTGACCTGATGAAGGACCAGGATTTGGAACCTTCTACTCAGTAGTATTGATACAAAGCAAATCAACTATTTGTGGAAACTAATTACCAGACTGCTATCTAAACCTTGAATTATGCAAATAGAATAGTAGGGTCTGATTGTTTTGAAATTTTGATTCATACCATCTTTCTCCAATGTTCTCTATGTAGAATTATTCCTCACAAATTTGGTAGCAGGAACCAGACTAGATCTAGCATGTTTGCTCATGAATCCTAATTTACAGTGATGAAGCTTAGATATCCTGTCTTTTGCATCTTTTTATTTGTTCTTTTTCAATTCATCCTATGTCAAATGCATCAGTGGTCTAGGATCTTTATGCCGCTGTATATATGATACCTGGGCCCTGGAAAAAAGAATTACAAACTTTACCCTTAGTCTAGATGTCATATTTGTTTATTTATTAAAATATCCTTTTTGTGAGAAGTGGGGAAGTGTGAATTGGTAGTGTTTTTTATTATTTTTTATACTTTGCGATATTATGTGCAGACTACAAATTGTTGAGACTTGTGCGGCTTGTTGATGATGACTTGGTGTTTTTATGTAAAATATGTTTAAGACAAATCTATTTGCAGAGTATCTCAGCTGCACAAGCCAAAAGATTTACTAAATTTAGGGAGCGGAAAAGCCTTATCGACAAGGATGTGGTAGAAATTATTATCTAACCTTTTTACTCTTCATTATTTAATTTAATTCAATTCAGCATACATAAAATTAGTGCATCTTCAGTACCCTTACTGTGTGTATGACATTGTCAAGGTGAGGACAGATAGATCTGTTGCTTATTTCGAAGGGGATGGCAATCAGAATGTTACCGTTTTGCGTGATATACTGTTGACATACTCGTTTTACAACTTCGACTTAGGTTACTGTCAGGTAGCAGTATATTTTTTGATTCTAGCTAATGCTCTATCATTCTCTTTTAATGCTAAATTTGTATATGTTGGATAATTTCACATTTCTATCTTTTGTGTTTATGTACCTGTTTTATCGTTTTGAAGATTTTTTATCATAGTGGCTAACTATTTTGGATTGTATTGGGCTTCTCTCAAACCTTATCTATATACAAGGCTTGTTAATCTTCCAATGTATATTACAATTGCCCTCTGCCTCTCATGGTTGTTTAAAGTGTTATTTTCAGATTATTTACGGTTTCACTTTATTATGGATATTTTACATATCCTCACTTCTTTCCATTTATAGTTCTTGTCTTCTCCATAACAGCCCTCATGGCTATTGGAAAATCACTTTCAGGCTATGTTGATGTTCTATTTATTGTTCAGTAAACATTTGATAAAGATCAAGTTAGTTGTTAGTGTTTACTTTTTCAAATTCTCCTCTTTCGTAGTTGTAACTTGTTAGTGAACTTGTGTCCAAGGGCTTGCTATTTTTTCACCTTCTTAAAATGCTCCTGAAATCTCTGATTGTCGTTGTAAATTCCAGCTGGTGTTATTAGAATTTCATTGAAGTTGTTCATCTTTTTGTCCTAGGCATACTTTTTTTCCTGATAGATTTGTTATCTACTACCCTTAAGTTACTATATCATAAATGTTTACATCTTTTGAACATGGTCAGCTTAATTCTGTTGGTTTTTCTGTATTACTTTTGTCAAGCATAACTGAATATTGGATTTCAGGGAATGAGTGATCTTCTTTCACCGATATTGTATGTCATGAAGGATGAGTCTGAGTCCTTTTGGTGTTTCACAGCATTGATGGAGCGTCTGGGGCCCAATTTTAATCGTGATCAGAGTGGGATGCATTCCCAATTGTTTGCCTTATCTAAGGTACTTGCTTTAGCTTCAAAACTACTCTAGGCATAGACTTTTCCTGCTCTAGAAACATACAATATTGTTACTGATATTTGGTTCTTTGATTAATATGTTAATATTTGAAATGTCTGCAGAGTCGTAGTTTGCCATTTATAAGGACAACTATATGTGTGTCTTTGTATTATCGCCAATGGGTCCCAATATTATTGCCAATGGGATTTCTTATGTATAGTTTGTCTTACAGTTCAAATTTACATAGTTTGGTGTTTGCTTACTTGATCGTAATGTTTCTCTATGTTACTAACTAGGTCCTTGATGTTGTGTTGGTTATCAACCCAGTGGCTAGTAGGTTAGTGTTGTGTTATTGATTATGCTGACGAATTTGTAATGGCATTAAGCATCAATGTCAAGATAACTAAATTTCATTAACACGTGAAACCATGTACAACACCACAATATACTAGATCTTGTTAAGAAAACATCCCACCATATACTAGAACATAAGAACAGGAAAGAGTTCATGAAATTCATGAAACTCAGCTGTAAAAAACGTAGATAGATATGAATGGTATCTGAGCATGAAAGCCCCTGAAGACCAAAGAACCCAATCTTTAGAAAGCATATGGGTGAATTTTAAATCGAATGGAAAGAATTGAGCTTGTGTGAATTTTAAGAGAAGACTGGATGCATTTTCAGATTCCAACACAGGTAAATTTTGCTTCAAAAATAAATTTAGTAAATTGTGAGCAGTGGTGTGCATAGAGTTTAACAGTTTCTAACGATCAAATTTTGCAACAGTGACATGTTTTGTGTAGTCATTTCAAGTCAATTCCGTTTGATTCCACAGGTGTGCTTTTCCTCAAGGGAAAAGATTGGCTAAGCTGTATGTGTTTAAGCAAGCTACTTTTCATGTATGCAGCTCCAATAAAACGTAGTTCCAATAAAATTTTGAAAAAAATATAGAAAATTGGATAGGTTTAAAGACATAGATTCTATAGGCAAACAAGTTCATTCAAGTAGAATTTAAGGTGGTTTAAAGTGTGAGGGATAGACCAAAGAAAATAATATTTAATATAATTTATATTGATTTGGATATATTTGTTTTTGCTCATCTTTCTTTCATCACTTGTGTTACAAATAGCAAATACAGAACTATTGCTATTCTGGTGTACTTGGGTGGCAATCATTTCACTAGCTGGATAAATTTGATTTATGCTGCAACCTCGCCTCAAAAAAATTTTCTGATATTGTGGGCTAAACTCCTTTTTTTATTGCCTTTTCAGCTTGTGGAGCTTTTGGACAGTCCTTTGCATAACTACTTTAAACAGAAAGATTGTTTGAATTACTTCATTTGTTTCCGTTGGATTCTTATACAGTTCAAAAGGTAAGTTTTCAGTACATATGTGATCCATTGCATCTGCTTTGCTAGATTTATTTTTGCAAGATAAAGATGGTTACAATTACCTTTGTTGAAATATATAGATGAAAATTTGCAGTAAATTTTCTCGTGTAACAAATTGATGTGGAGTGGCATCTACTAAGTCCGGTTCACTTTTGTTCAAGGAAACAAAACCAATTTTACCTTGTTCTGATTCACAACTTTTCTCCATACCTTCAATCTGGCACTACTGAAATGATCATGTGTTGTAATTCTTCCTAGAAAATTACTTGACAGTACTTTGTGACAAACTCTACTACTGTGCCCCATAATTTAGATTTCTCATTTTCAATACAATCATAGATTTTTTTAAAAAAATCTAGGTATTAGGTTGCTATGCATGATGAATTATAAAAGTTGACATTGCATTCTACACTATTCCATCAAGTTATCTTAGATTAGATCTTAGGAGTTATAACTTTATGTGGGCAATGTGTATATACCCTCGATCAACAATGAATATCCATTCTAAAGTTAACAAATATTGATCTATGCTGGATTCATCTCTAACTAGCCAAAATGTGGAATTTGAGGATGAGTGATGATAATTACTACTTATGCCTATCTGGAAAGTTACAAGAGAATGAGGGCAAACCATAAATATATGTGTGCCACATTTAATTGTGCAAAATGGCACTTCAAAGTTGACTTTAATGGGAAGCGGACATAGATTTACTTCAAAAGATTTTGTATTGATATTTTGATTTGAAAAATCTGGAACAGTCTATGTTACTGCTGGATTAAGTGCCTTTGCCAAGCTATTGCTCCAGCTTCCATGCCTAATCACATTGTTTATTCTGCATCATTCTAATTGAAGCTTGCATCGTCGAGAATTATTTGATAAAACTATTTTTATTTCTGATGCATCATCATCCACCTTCTGAGGTTTATGCCTCATTTTAGAAGTTTCAGTTTTTATGCATCATGTATGTGGATGGTTCCACATTTTCTCACGTAGATTATTTATTTTGAAAATTTTGGCCTCCGGATTTGCCCCTTTCAATTGCACATCATAGTTGTCATCTCACCATCTGATGTGCGATTGTAGGGAATTTGAATATGAAAACATTTTACGATTGTGGGAGGTTCTATGGACACATTATTTGTCTGAGCATCTTCACTTGTACATGTGTGTTGCGATCCTGAGGAGGCACCGAACGAAAATCATGGGTGAGCAGATGGACTTCGACACGCTTCTAAAGTTTATTAATGAACTCAGTGGTACTATCGATCTTGACTGGATGATCAAGGAGGCTGAGGCATTGTGCGTCTGTGCTGGCGAGTATGGAGCCGCTTGCATTCCGCCAGGCACCCCTCCATCCTTGCCCCTTGAAACCAACATGGGACTTTACCCCCTGGAAGATGAAGTATTGTAGAACATCTTTCCTTCCCTTGGTCATTTCTTTTTTTTCTCTCTTTAACAAATGAAACATGATAGTTTAAGACTTCAGTTATTCCACA
Organism: Kaempferia galanga; assembly: GCA_037974795.1. Taxonomy (NCBI): domain Eukaryota; kingdom Viridiplantae; phylum Streptophyta; class Magnoliopsida; order Zingiberales; family Zingiberaceae; genus Kaempferia; species Kaempferia galanga. Next base: position 1,741,949 of record JBBPFP010000084.1, read on the forward strand.
GGTGCAGATTCGTTTAGCAATGTATATAAACAAACAACTCTAATTTTAGTTACGATTGTGTATAAAACCTATTTCTCGCATTCGTTAAAATGTATATTAAACATTGCTAGCCTTCTTTATTAAGATGCCATTACAGTCTAGAGGTGTAGCATTAGAAGTAATTTTTGTTCGCTGGTCATTCTTAACTACTTGTTTTTATTCGTGACGATTTGTCTCTCTAAATCACAATCTTTTCACTTTTCTTACCAGAAGCAATCATCAGACTATCCACAAATCATGACCACTACCATGGTCGTTCTATGGATTCATCATCCACATCTCTACATCTCATCAGCCTTTTTCTTCCTGGCTTCCACACATCCCCATTGAGATGCTGTGTTAAGCAGAGCAGAGCACATCAAGGGGGACCAGAAGGCCACCCATGGAACACTATTCCTTTGCATGTGATCCCTGTCCCCAAATCTGCCCAATCTTCACCCTCGTTCTTCTTTTGCTCTGCTCCACAGATTTTAACTCATCTCATCTCCTCAATTTCAAGCTAATTTTACTGTTATTTTTATTATTTTTCTTTAGAAGATTTGGAAGAGGCACCAGTAAAACTTTCATTTGCAATCCACACCAAAGCTTCTCTACAGCTTGCAAAGATGGAATGGGTCCAATTAGGCCCCTCAAATAATTCATCTTTTTTCCTCTTCCTCAGTTTCTTTCTCTGCAATGCTTGGAAAGGACAGAGGCGGCTTCTGCTACTCCAGCCAGAATTCACTCAATTGTGGTCCTCCAAACTTTGGTCTCACCTTCAATTCAAGCCTTCAAATGCCACTTCCTTGTAGAACTCGGTGCTCACCCGTTCGCTCACCACCTTCTCTTCTTCAAGTCCATGCCATTCCTTTCCACAGCTTTCTTGAACTTCTGTGTGTGTAAACCTCCAACTTCTCGGTGGGCAGGAGGAAGACAATTGAGGGTCAAGAAAGCTGTGGGATGGGATGACATCTCAGGACTTTTTCCCAGTGGAAAAGAAAAAAGAAGAAAAAAAAAACCAAGAAATGCTCAGCACTTGCATTTTGACTTTGGTAGGAATATGTGCTTTATTTGTTTATTGATTCCTTTTTGTTGGTTTAGAAATTTCAGCTTTTCTAACTTCCTTTTATATTTCACACGATGTCCATCTTGCAAAATATTTATCATTTGCTCTGCAAAATGGTTTGTCATTGAAGGGTTAAATCATAACAAGAAAGTTGAAATCTGTCAATTATTCAGGTTATGAGAACATCATGACACCAAAGTGCATAGATGTCCTCCATATCTTTTTTTTTCCTTTGCATGACTTCTTTTATTTCATACTCATGAATAAAACATCTTTTTAATGTGCAAGAACTACAAGAGTTTGTTCTGAAGTATGGAATTTGTGTAAGTCAAAATTTTCTGAAATATATTCAATTGCCTCTTTTCTCCCTATGCAATTCTTCTCTTTTGCAGTCTAAAGGTGGATTAACAAATGCCTGTCATTTTAAAGAAAATTAAAACATATTGAAAAAGCTAAGGGGTTTGATTTGTATGTTTTCTATTTTTGGAAAATGTGTTTGGTTTACATTTTCAATATCTTTTTTCTAAAAATACAAAGAGTTTTTTATGGAAAATTAGAGAATATAAGTTATTTTCTAAAAAATAGAATCAAACACCTCTAAGCTATATTCAAGTGAAGCTCTTCATATTTTGTGCTTTAATTGATGGTCAATTACTTAATTTACCATGAACGTTTGATATTTAGTAAATCTATCTTAAATTATTATTTTTTTTAAATATAACATTGTAAAAATGTGAAATTTTACATCTTTATTGTTTAAAACTCTCATATTAACATTGTGTCATGTGACTGAATAACGAGACTTTGGCCTAGGACATAGTGCTGATGGGGAATATCTGATATTTTTAGTGTAATGATAAGGGTCGATTTCTAAGAATTGACGGCTATGCATCTTTCGCTTATGTATCTATATCTATGGAGTCCGTACTAAAGTGTGCTAATCTAGCAGATCTACGGTTTTTTTTATAATGATATTTTGTATTTGAGTTTAAAATTCAAAGTATTTGAAAGAACAGACAAAAGATTAAAAAAATCTTAAATAATATATCATATCACATTCGTATATTTGTTCAATAACTATTTTAAAAGTATCTTAAAAAGCGCAAAAAATGAATATTAGAAAACTTCTATTAATAAAGGTATAATATATGATGAATTGGCTAGCTGGTTAAAATCGATCGGATAGCTGGTTAATTAAAATCAAATTGAATCAAATTGAATTAATTAAAATCAAAATAATTAAATTTTTTTAAACTAATACTGAATCTTCTAATAAAAACCTAAATAAATAAAATATCCATTAATTTGATAAAAACTAACTGAATTTTTTAAAATAATGGAAGATTTGACCAAAATTGAAATCAATTTTTTTTTTTTTTGACAATAATGAAATCATGGATATTTACAGATTCAATTTTCTATTTCTATTTATTCGGTTTAACTAGATAAGAATTTTTAAAATCCAAACTCAACAAAATTAACAAAAAAAATTAATTTATTGGGGGGAAAAATGAAATATCAAATAATCGGATCAAATTTTAAAATTCAATTGGTTTCATCAATTTGCTAGATTTAATCGAATTTTTTTCACAGCTAATCACTAAAAAATCAAATATGGTTGTAAAAAAATTCATTGAAAATGATATTTGCAAGAATTAATTAAAAATTCGATCAAATTTTATTTCATGATAAATTTATTATGAATGAAATATTTGTTAAAGCTAAAATCTCATTATATATTTGTTAATCTACAAAAACATACCAAAAATATTACAACAATTAATAAATCTAAATGCACTACATATTATTACATGATATTTTGCTTTTTGCCTACACTCTCTGGATTATTGGACCATGGCGTGGAGCATAATGTGGCTACATGTCAATTTATAAATGTCTAACTAGTAAGTAAATTTACGGCCTATTCATCATTTCATTAAATAAGATTTTATCTCTTTTAATCCTTTTTTGTCTCTCTCTTGTATCGATTGACCCAACATTAATACCGGATTGATGGACCATCCACTGTGAGTACTTTTTAATTTGTTTTGATGATCAACGAAAAATTTCTGTAAGATAAAATTAATCACCTCTATAATTAATAAGTGTAAATTAGATGACATATCAACAAAAACAAATAAAATAAAAAAAAACTGAATGGTTTTGTAAAATTTTATGTTTTGTTGTTGTAAACTCTCATTTTACTTAGAGTTTATTGTAGAATTACTAGAGGTCAATTAACAATAGATCTGTTTCACCTTAAATAAAAAGTAAAAAAAAATTCTTTTCTAGTAGAACTAGATAGGATATCAGGATATGAATATCTTCAGAAGTGTAATGAAAATAAAAATGACTTTTCTAGTGGGACAAAGATCTGACTTCATTGTGTATTTAGTAATGCAATTTAAGAATCGTTGTTATTATTTTTTTTAAAAAAAAAAAAGATATATACTCCCATTTGTGGTAACAAATGATGAAAGCATGTGGGGTGATTAATATTTAATTGTCAACTAAAATTGATATATTTACTATCATAATTCACCCCTTGCACAACTACTACATTAATTATATAAATATATATATACACACAGAAACCTTCTGCTATGGTGCACCATGCGGTTTTCATGTGGAGTTCCGACGTGGCAAATGCCACGTCCACAGCGTGAGAAAACCACGCCCTCCGCGTGCGTGAGAAAGAAATCGCGCGACATTTCCTTCAAATCTCTCCTTTCGCTTTTTCTTCGCGAAACCTAGCCGCTCCTCCCTCGCTTCTCCTCTCTGAATCGCAATTTCCGCCCATCCCTCTCTTCGGTGATCTCTTGCAGCCACTTTTTCCCGCCACAAACCCTCGCCGCACGCCCTCGCGCCCTCCTCTTTTTGTCCGACAACCTGCTACAAGACTGTCTCCGTCGCCGCCTCCAACCTTTGTCGTGCGAGGGTATGCTGGGATACGGCGAAAGGTGAGCTTTGATTCTACCAGCGAGAATGCAAGATCAGTGAGGAGAGAAGCTACCCCTCGTTTGAGGCCATCTGCAAATAGTTCCAACAGAACAGTTTCCTCTAGATATCGGATCAGGAATCGGTGGTCTTTGGTGGTTTCGTTGTGGTTAGTTGACTGATATGAGAATTATCATTCTTTCATTTTTGTTATTACCTAAATTGTTTATTTGGAATTCCGAAGTTACTTATGACTATTTTAATTCAACATATAACTGGGATATTTGGATAGAAATATGTACCACTTTACTTGACGCATCATCTGCTTGACCCATTAGGAAAACTTAACGGCTCAACAACCTGTAGAACGTGTTGGTGTTCCAATTCAACACAAAAGAAAAACGATTCTTTTCATTACATGCCAGAGAACTTAGTGTTTGTTTTTTCATCTCATTTTATTTTCAGCATTAAAAGGAGGAGAACTAACACTCGGTTAATACACCATGATGTGAGTCCCAACTACTGGGATTGTGTACATGCATCATACTCAACACTCTGTTAATCAGCCAGAAATAAAATCAGCTTTAATGCTGCTTTGAAATAAAATTGCTAATGGTTGTCATTGAATTTGCTCCTCTGTACCATGTTCCTATGCAATCTCATGCCTTACTATTTTTCATTCTTTGTTGATGCTTATTTGATTTAGAATGTTTTTTGTTTTACCATATGATGATGATATGCAGAATTTCATTTCATCTAAATCTGAATTTTCCTATCAATGGATGAAGATTATGGTGAAGATCAGTTATACATTCCTCAAGTTTTAGATGATCGAAAGCCAAAACCGGGGATGGAATTCTCATCAATCGATGAGAAATTTTCATTCTACAACCAATATGCACATGAATCCGGCTTTAGTGCAAGGATAAATAGTAGCAAGAAAAATAAGATGACAAATGAAGTTATGTGGAAAACATTTGTATGTTTTAAAGAAGGTCATACAGATGATCAACGGAATAAACAAGCAAAATGTGATCAACGG
>JBBPFP010000084.1:1762685-1781508 GCA_037974795.1 Kaempferia galanga
TATATATATCCTCAAAGTAAATCTTTGTCCAGTTTGAATTGAGCATTTTAGCATTAGTACATATCAATCAAACATAAGCTATTTTTCAAAAGCTTTTAAACATAACTTTACTTTTTTTTTTTGTATTTGATTCTATAAATGCATTGAAAAAGTGATATTTTACTTGAAAATGTGTTTACACAAACATATAATGAAGGATTTTTTTTGCCAAATAATGAATTATAAAAAAAATCGAACATATTTTGCTATTGTAGTGGAACAACGCAAAAATCCTGAATTGAAGGGTTTGCCCGCTGCTGTAGTACAGTATAACTCATGGAAAGGTGGTGCTCTGATTGCAGTTGGTTATGAAGCTCGAAGATTTGGTGTGAAGCGGTTAGTTTGCCTTTTTTAAAAATTTCTCCTCTTTATTTACTTAGAAGTTCTAAATATCACTGGTCTCAGTTCTATGCGTGGAGATGAGGCCAAAATGGTATGTCCAAATATCCAATTAATTCAAGTTCCTGTTGCACGGGGTAAAGCTGATTTAAATATGTACAGAGATGCTGGTTCTGAGGTTAGTTCACTATATGATAGACTTAATCTTGTTATCTGTAGTATTGATAAATGAGTAAAAAAATCCTGCACTTCTTTTGGGGTTAACCAAAGTGGATGTTGGAGGGGATTCTGAACTTGTAGGTTGTTTCCATACTTTCAACCAAAGGGCGATGTGAGCGAGCGTCAATTGATGAAGTTTATCTGGATCTTACTGATGCTGCTGATACGATGCTATCAGAAACACCAACAGAGATGCTAGACACAATTAATGAAGAGGCTCTGAGGTCACACATATTAGGTCTTAATGTTGTAAGATACTACATACTAGTATACCTTTTTTTTCCTCTATTTTTATCATAGATTCTGGGGTTAGCAATTTCATTCTATGATATTTGAGATAAAAAAATTAGTTTCTTAAAGTACAGATGTAACATGCCGACCAATTCATATGCATCCAATATCACTTTTGTGCAAAGCAAGAATATTTGGGTGTCCCTTAGTCCTCAGCACATATTGCAGTCTTTTTATCAAAGAAATAACTCGTGTTCATATTGTGCATGTGTGTGTTCTTATGAATCAGTCCCTGATTTTTTTGTCTGTACTATACTTATGTTAACATTTTTATTACAATTTGGTAGGACCAATTTAAACATATTTTATTTTTCTACTTTTTAAAACGATCATCCAACCTGAAAGTGATATAGACTTTTTGTGTTGTTCAGGACGGGGATGAAAGGGAAAAGAATGTCAAAGAGTGGCTCTGTCGAAGTGAAGCTGACCGCCAGGACAAACTATTAGCTTGTGGTGCTATTATTGTGGCACAACTTCGTACTGAAGTTTTGAATGAAACAACATTCACATGTTCTGCTGGCATTGCACACAACAAGATGTTAGCAAAACTTGCTAATCCTATGAATAAGCCTGCACAACAGACTGTTGTACCATCCTCTTCAGTTAAGGATCTACTAGCATCCTTGCCCGTGAAGAAAATGTAATGATCTTATGTATAAATAGTTATGATATAAGTTTCGAAACTTCTTTGCGATGTTAGTGTTCTCAACTTCAGATTTTCAGATCCTCTGACAACTGCTGCTTTGTTAATGTTGTAACAGTTGCTGTTGTTTCTTATTCAACAATGCTTCACTGAAATGATACTATATCTCAGGAAGCAACTTGGTGGAAAGCTTGGAAGCTCCCTACAAATAGATCTAGGAGTGAAGACGGTTGGTGATTTGCTACAGTTCAGTCAGGAGAAGTTGCAGGAGCACTATGGTATTAATACAGGGTACAATAGCAACCACAATTCACTTTTAATTTATTGTAACCATGTTTTTAACTTTTAAATACCATGTACCACCTGAAACTGAGTGGCTAAGATGCAGAGTACCTCGAGCAGGCCTTCTTTGGTTCCTGAACAGTGACAAAACTGCAAGCTTTGTTTAGCTAGCCAACCATACTTGACACCATAACTATATGTCAGACCTTGATTCTAACATGATAGACTACTTCTGGATTTTATCTTCTGTTCCATTTGGAAGAATGGACACGTTGCATTACTGCATGTCTTGGTATCCTGATTTGTGAAAATTCTAAACCATTCTTCAACTGCAATTCACTTACTCGTATTTCCAACTATTTACATAACTATGTCCCTTACTTCGTACCTTGGTTATCATGCTATTTATCCCTCTCTTACTTTTGTACCTTGGCCATCATACTATTTATACCACTTGAATCTTTTCCAAAATTATGTATGCATAATCTAGCAAGCTTCTTTCTAACTACCATGTCCTTTAAATCACAGCACATGGTTGTGGAACATCTCGAGAGGTATTAGTGGAGATGCTGTTGAGGACCGCCTTCTACCTAAAAGCCATGGTTGCGGAAAGACATTTCCTGGTCCACAAGCATTGAAGACTATTGCTTCTGTATGTATCTTCTTGGATCTTTTGAAATGCCATTTGTTAACTATATGTATTCAATCCACTTAAAGTTTGACTTAGTTTGTTGTATAGAGCCATAATCCATATGTTTCAAGTTTCGACTATCCAGGGGCCTTCCTGATTGAAACAATATTGCTGCAGGAATTCTTTTCAGTTTATGATTTCCTAGTCTACCAGGGATGAGAATCCTTGGAATTTTTCTACCATTATATTACTCATTGAAGTAGGATTTGTTGTATGTCATTCTCCATTTACACACTTACTTAAGAATGCTATTTGAATTTATCACTAGGTTTTAGATCTCTCCATACATGGGAATCTATCGATCAAGTACATGCAAGACACAGTTCATTTTTTAATCATAAATACACTAATTTTGATTCATATTCAATTTATGATCAAGGATTTAAGGTCTCATTTTACAATCTTATAATTTTGCTGGACCTTTTCTTATACATATCTTATGTCTACTACTCCTGAAGCTATGACTAATACCAAATAGTTGGGATCCATGATATCTCTTAGCTGACATTTAATTGTAATTTTGCAATTATGTATTTTTATGTATATTTGTGATGCTATGTTACCCAGTTTTGTCTTAGTGAATAGTGAGTATGAAGTTTCACTTTCTTCACTGGGAATTGTATGTCAGCAAGCCTCATGCAGTTGTTTAATTTATCACAAGGATAACCTTTTGGAACGAGCACATCCTTCTTGTTTCTTCCATTTTTTCAATCTTCTTTTAGTTTTTTTTCAACCTGTCTTATTATAACATAACAAACTATTGTCTCAATTTATTCAAGCAATCTCTATCTCATCATGACTCACACCTATAAAGAATGGTGTAATATGAATCTGATTTACCGCACCTCCTTGTCTGGTTTGCTATTTAACATTTTATTGTGGTTGCAGCACTTGATATTCCAGATAGGTTTAGCTGTTTCTAACTTCCCCTTTCTTTTTTCAATTTTGAACTGACGTAGGTTGATAACTGGGTCAATCAATTGTGTGAAGAACTAAATGAGCGTATACAGTCTGACTTGGATCAGAACAAGCGTGTTGCACATACACTGACCTTACATGCCAGAGCATTTAAGGTACATTCTTGAATCATTTACATGATTGTCCTTGTGCATTGTATTTTGCACAATAAACATCTATACCTGCTTCTCTGAAAACAGTTCTCTAGATATGCTATATGTTGTATGCTTCATAGGAAAATGACATGGAACCCCAAAGGAAATTTCCTTCAAAATCTTGTCCCTTGCGTTATGGAAGTTCAAAACTCAAAGAAGATGCTATGAGATTATTTGATTCTGGTCTTCGTGATTTTTTGGGTTCTCAACACATTGGATGGGGAGTAACGTCGCTTTCTATTGCAGCGAGTAAAATAGCTGATGCGCCGCAAGTGAGATGTTAGCTTCTATATGCATTTCATGTAGAACTGGTGCAATTGATTCTTATATGAATACATATTTTATTCATTTTTCTTCATCTTCACTTCAGATTTCCCTTCTTTTGTTAACAGATCTAGGTTTGATGATAGGTTTTGAAATATGTTATCTCTAGTTGAAGTTTTTTTATTTATTACAATCTTAGGTTAGGTTGAGGAAACTGATTAAATTTTGGATTCAAATAATAATCAACATAAAACTTATGAATATTATCCATTAATTGTTTGGATTTTATCTGCTATAAGATAATATGTTTTTCTTTTTTGCACACAAAAAAGGAATAATATGTTGATGACTATACTCAATATTTTATTAAGGAAATTAGAAATGCCGAAGTAGATCTGAAACAAATGGAAACCAATCGATATGATCAGCTCAAGTCAAAGTAGAAATTTTTTTAGTCAACTCAACTAGGAATTTTTTTTTCATAAACTGTGAGTATAGTTCACCCCTCCACTTTTCTTTGGGGTTAGGATCAAGATTCACAATGTTTCATGTCACTAGTGCAGTTTCAAAGATGAAGTCTGACAGTGCATATTAGATTTAGGTGATTATAACTTGTAGTAACGGACATGCATAGGAGGATTGAGAAAGCTTGTTCATTTTTTTTTAGGGAACAAGGTCAATTCTGAAGTTTCTCCAAGGCAAAGATTGCTCCTCCATGATATCAGATGATCCTAATGGGTCTCTCAAACAAGATCTTGTCTTGTCTTCTGCAGGTCATGTTCAATCTTTAATGTCATACTCTTCTGTTGCTTTTCTTGCCGTCATGCTCTTGATGTGTGGTGTGTACAGATGTGGATCTACAACACAAAGATGTTGCAATGATGAACCATGATGTTCGACCAAGGGACCTTACTTCTGAAGCTACTAGAAGTGATATCAACAACAAACTTCTAGATAAGACTCAAACGAGAACCATTTCATCTGTCAGAAAGATAAAAGATGTGGTATACAGTTACTCATTCGTGTTTATCATCACCGTGTTCCTAAGTGGATGATTTCTTCAAATAGACTCCTAAGACTGTGTGGTGTGACTTAGAAAGAAATTAGTATTCTCACCTAGAAATTTGGTATCCTACTGACTTAGTATACCACATGATAAAGATTTGCAGCATGAGTTAGGAAGAAAAAAATATTCTCACCTAGAAATTTAGTAGCCTACTGACTTGGCATACACCATTACAGTGGTCAGTAAGATAAAGATGTGTTTGCTGTCATATTCATACTCATTTATGTTTATCAGCAATTCAGCATTGTTCTTGAACGAATGACTTCTATGCTTTATTTATCAGTTACATACTTACATCAATTCAATTGATTTAGATGGTTATCCACTCTAACATTGTGACTAGACTTGACCTCAGTGTGAGTTTGCATGCTTACTTTAGAATGTAATCCCGTTAACTCTATTATATGTGGTCTTAATTCTTAGGCTGCATAATCTGACTAAAGCCGAAACAATTGCCCAAAGCAGGAAAATGTTGTATGAAATTCTCATATTTGATGTATGGTTGTCCAATTGTTGATTTATGGTTTCATACATCATGGAAAGCATTGTGTGTGTGGATTGCATAGGAGTCTTGACACTTTTTTGCAGGTTGCACTGTTCTTATGAGTTTTGGCTGACAATTTGATTCCTCAGCCTACCTGTTGGATTGCCAGGGAAAATCCTCTATCTTAAAGTTCTTCCAAGGCAGCAATTCATCTTTTCCTACGACCAGCCAAATTGGTGAAACATCCAATCATGATACAGCATCGTCGCCCTCATTTTCTGGTAAGGCAACAGTTTCTCAACTGATACTGTTTTTCTGATTATTGCATCATTTTGAATGCTTTTGCTTTTGTAAGTCCTATAAAAACTCATAGTCCAAGCAAATGACAGAGAAAGGAGCATCCACAGAGGTTAGCATGAACAAAGATGATCTGCACATCCAGACTCAGAGTGGTTATGATTCATGGGGTTTCAATGTGGAAGATATCGATCCTTCTGTCTTAGACGAGTTACCTATTGAGATCCAGAGAGAAGTCAGAGAATGGATTCGGCCACTGAAGCGCACGAATACATCTAGAAAGGGCTCTAGCATTGTTCACTATTTTTCTCCAGTAAAAAGGGAATAAACATGTTTCGAGTATTCAGAACTGAAAATCAGCCAAAGTGCTTGCCGAAGTTATTGAATATAAACCGAAACTGCTCGAAGCTATTTCTCAACTATGCGAGGAGTGCCTTGAGATAAGAGTTAGGGTTTGAAGATCAACACCTTGCCTAGGAAGTAACTTGGAAAGAATATAATGTAGAGTTTGGCCACCTTTAAATTGTAGATAACACTTCCAAGTTAGATTGAGCTTTGTATCCTTGCGTAGTCATCATGGATTCATGGCTGTACCATTGCTTGCACTTATATTTAGTGTTCATTTTTAGATATTGTTTCTCCCTCAAGGTTTTTGATATTGTGTATGATTATTCCACAGGCTATTCATTAAATTGTACAAGATCTTTGCAAAAGCAATCAATTTGTAGAAATAAATACTCAATTTCTCATGATTTTTGATGAGTTGGTAATGACTTAGGTTGGTTGCAAAATAGATTTGAGATGCTAAATTTGATAAAATTAGTATTTAATCCTAATTTTGCTTAATTTTTGTTTTATTAATTGTACGAATATTTATTTTGATACTTGAGGAGCAGATTATTTATTATTTTCTTAATCCGGGTCACTGGGTGACAGACAGGAATATCCACCACTGTACTACAACGACTTCCTAGTTTAAAAGAAAAATTTTCAGCTAACAAATAACAATCTAGTAAAAAAATGATCGTTATTCCTAACAAAAAATAATTTTAACAAATAAAAAATTTTAAGGATTATTTTATAAGTTACTTTTTAAAATACATATTAATTGGAAGCAAACGAAATTAATTTTTAAATAGTGTAGTTTTTTTTGTTAATTAAGGCATTTTGCCTTCTAATTGCTCTAAATCGTTGGATATTTTTTCCTCTAATTACAAAATTTTCATGATATGCCCGGAAAATAAACCGACTGAACCGGTTCGATTCCAGCGACCCGCCTAATGCCCAACCAGTGCGTGCTCGCCCCTATCTCCCACGTCTTCTTCTCGCCCTCCGCCGTCGCCTCCGCCGCCGCTTCCGTCGTCTCCACCTCTGCCTCCGCCTCCGCCTCCGCCTCCGCGATCCGCCACGCCTCCTCGCCCCGCGAAGCCATCCGCCTCTTCAAGCTCCGCCTCCTCTGCCGCTCTCCGCGCGAGGACCGCTTCGACACCCACGCCGCCGTCTTCGCCCTCAAGGCCTGCTCCCATGATCCCGCTCTCCTCCCTCACCTCCACGCCTACCTCCTCAAGACCAACCTGTCTTCCCACGTCTACGTCGCCTCCGCCCTCCTCCATTCCTATTCCCTCGCCTCCTCCCCCTACTCCGCCCGCATCCTGTTCGACGAGATGCCCCACCGAAACCTCGTCACCGAGAACACCATGCTCTCCTGCCTCGCCCGCTCCGGAGATCTCTCCTCCACTCGCGCCCACTTCAATGGCATGCCCGAGAAGGATATCGCCACTTGGTCCACAATGATCGGCGCCTACATGGACAGGGGCATGACCGCCAAAGGCCTTAACCTCTTCCGCGATATGACGAATGACACCCAATTGAAACTTGATCCCCTCATGCTCGTCACGCTGCTCGCCGCTTGCTCCCGCTCCGGCTCACTGCCGCTAACTGGAAAATCCATCCATGCTTACCTGGTGAGGAATGGGATGGGCATCAATGAGCAGCTTGGTACTGCCCTCGTTGACATGTATGCCAAGTCGGGCTACTTGAGCAACGCATTCTACGTGTTTGAGAGAATTCCCGAGAGGAATGTGATGCATTGGACTGTAATGATTTGTGGATTGGCCATGCATGGTCATGGCAAGGATGCAGTGGCATTCTTTGAGAAGATGCTTGGAGTTGGTGTTCGACCCAACGAGATCACATTCACAGGGGTTCTCAATGCATGTTGCCATGCTGGATTGATCGAGGAGGGGCAGAGGTACTATGTCAGCATGGTTAGAGAATTCGGATATGAGCCAGGAATTCAGCACTACGGATGCATGGTTGACCTTTATGCCAAGGCTGGGAGACTAGAGGAAGCATATAAGATCATTGAGAACATGAAAGTAGAACCCAACATTGTCATATGGACTAGCTTCTTGGCAGCTTGTATGAAACACAAGAATTTTGAGATTGCTGAGAAGGGGTTGGAGAAGGTGTTATGCATGGCAATTCCTGATGAGGATGGTGGGGTGTATACTCTTATATCGGATTTGTATGCTCTGGGAGGCAAGTGGAATGATGTGGTGCGAGTGAGGAGGCTTATGGATGAAATGTTTGTTAAAAAGAACAGAGGTTCTAGTTTCCTCCAAAGCAAGGGAAGTAGAACCTTAGTTGCTTCAGCGAAATGATTACTTATTCTTAGAACAAGAAAGAGCAGATCAACCGATGCAGCATTGCGAAAGATGTCTTACTACTGAGAAGCATAACATAGCATTCATTTCGCGGATTGCATTTCTAAACGAACTGCTAAGTTAATAGGTTTTGCTGGGAGCCATGGAATAAAAGCATGATCTACCGTTGAGAATATGGTAATGCTTCGCCCGTGTTAGGATGTTTGGCGAGCACCTGCTACAAAAAGTTGAGCTGTCTAACTATGAAGAGATGCAGCAGCATCAACCATGGATGTTTGTTTCATGTATGTTCCATTGATTTGGCTTGCCTTTCTTTGCTGTCAAAGGAAATAACTGAAGCAAGTTTGTCCTTTCTTTCCTTGATTTTGTACTCTCATTCAGCTGTGACTGACAAATTTTGCTGGAGAAACACTATGAAACCTGAATAAGTTAATAAGGATTTAAGGATTCATTGTTGATCATACTCTTTAGGTATGTTGTGTGCCTTCAAAATAAAATGACAGTAAGGTGACAGTCGGTAAATTTATTGCTGTCCTAAAAGGTGATGCGCTTAGTCGCTTACCCCAATCAAGGATTTTATTCTCTAGAGGATTATTTGGGGATTCAATTCTTGGCAAATTATCATTCTCCGCAATGCTAAAAGGGCAGGTATATTCATTGTTGGTGGTAAAAGATGACTTTGCTCGCCTCCCAACCCATCCAGGGCCAACACACAGAGGAGGTAAATCACAGGTGGCTACTAGCACTTAAAATAGTAACTAACGCATAAGGGAGACATTTACCTCGGTTATACCGAGATTCAAATCTCATATCTCATTAGTGGTAACACCTCATGTGCTAGCAACTAGACCATCCCGAAAGGAGTAGGTATATTCATTGTTGATCATAAAGGATTTATTTATGTGATAAATATTTAGATCTAAATTATTCTTAACTATTTTTATATTTAGAATTAAGTCATTATAATTTAACATGATCACGGCCGTCCATCTGGAATCCCACCGCTTTGTTGATGATCGCATTGCCATGTTACTTGTCTTTTCTATCCCTACTCGCTTTCCCTTCTCTCGCGACCATTTGCTGCCTCGTTTCCCCTTTCGGACGTCCGTCCGATGACGTCGAACGCCGCCACGGCGGCCGCTGCTTCCTACAAACGCTCCAAGAAGGACTTCGATGGCGAGGTATCCCTTCCCCGTTTCGTTCTTCCACCGTTAATTTCTCGTGCGCAATCAATTTTTTGTTCCGTTTCGCGATTAACCCTCGATTTGAATCAGCGTCGGAGCAAGAGGAAGACGAAGGCCAAGTCTGGAAAGCGTCGCCGTCTGCGTGACGAATCAGATTCATCTCCCTCCTCCGGGACCGATGAGGATCCCCGGCCCCGGCGCATGCGGGCGAAGAAGTCGGAGAGGCGCAAGAGGGCGCCCAGGAATGCTAGCACTAAGTTGAAGAGGAGCAAACGGAGCGTGTCCCGAAAGAAGCGGTACCGCAGCCTTAGCCCCTCGAGCGGTTACTCCGGCCGTAGTTGCTCCACCTGCCGCAGCAGTTCCTACGGCAGCAGTAGCGTCTCGAGGAGCCCTCCCCCCAAGTCCCGGCTGAAGGAGAGAAGTAGGTCTCGAGGAAGAGGGAGGGATGGGGAGTTAGAGAGAGGTAGAAGTCGGCAGCGGAGGAGGACGACCAGCAATGATGGCACTCGGAAGAATAGGAATGATTCGCGGAGTTTCTCTGCTTGTGCAGGAAGTAGGAATAGCGGTCCTAGCGGCAGCCGAAGTAGCAAGAAGTATGAGGAGATGGAAGGGCAGATGCAACTTCGATCAAAGTCACCTGTGGAACATGGAAGAGAGGTAGTGGAAATCAGTGGGAATGATGTGGTCAGTGATGGAATTATCCAAGTTTATGATGATTTTGATAGGTATGATGGGCGCAGGTCAGACAATGATCAAGACTTCCATGAGAGACATGAAGGGGATGATTTGGCTTATGCAATCGACAACCAATTGGTAGGCATTACTGTTGCCGAGAAGCAAACAGTTGGAAATGCTGATGTTGGGAAAGATGATTTTGCGCTGACGAAGACTGAGGACAACTCAGGTGGCACGGAGTCCGTCAATTTGGAATCCCAGTTGAGACAAAAGGCATTGGAAAACTTTAAGAAGTTCCAACGTAGCCTTTCACGAAACACTAGATCTCCTGGCCATCAGGAAGACGAACCCAAGCAAAATCAAGGTTACAATGAAGCTCAAAATGATTTGGCAAACACGAGAATTCTTGAATGGCAACACAGCATCATCAAAGGAGAACTCCGGCCATCTAAATTTAGAGTTAGATCCGTTGTCAAACTCCCTGATGAGGAAGATACTTCAGGGCATGCACTTAGGCAACCATATTCCAATGAAAATTCTAGAGGAGTAAATAATTCAGGCCTTGACATCAGCGAAGGCCAGAAAAATGTGGTGCAATTGAAGAGAATAATAGAGACCTCAAATGAAGCTTCTTTGGTGCAATTGAAGAAAATAAAAGAAACCTTAAATGAAGCTTCTCTTAATACATCACCAATGAAAGAGAAACAAGAGAAGAACATAAATGCATCATCTTTGAATAGCATCACAAAAGATGCTGACATGAATCAGTCTAGTGGGCAACCAACCTTGTCATTATCTTCCCAGCAGAACCTTGATAGTGGAAATGAGAACAAAGAGGATACTGGGTCTCAGTTCCAACAAAAGACATTCTCTAGAATGCACGAGGGAGAAGTGGTTGAGGTAGGTTTTGAGCTCTTGGTACTGATTTTAAACTTGGAAATTCATATAGAGGTGTAAGATGCCTTGTGACCTGACTTTTTTTTTCTCTCTTTGATAGGTGAGTTACAAGGTTTACATACCCAAAAGAACCCCTGCATTGGCACGCAGGCAGCTAGAACGATGAAGTGTGCATAGTACGTTCCAGTTTTATTTAAATTGTTATGTTATTTTTCAGTATTGATTTGTCTTTTTTCCTAACATATTTTTTCATTCTTGCTTAGTAAGTGGCGTGAGGTGCCTTGATATGCAAATTGTTGTTGCAGAAGTAATCAATCTACAGTCAGGTTCTTACATTGTTTAAAAATAGTAGGGTTCTTGTATTGTTGTGCTTCGGTATTAGTAAGGAAGTTAACACGTGATTATATGAATTGGTTAAGAATTTGAAATATAAAAGCATTTTTAGAAAAAAAAGAAGTTAGAATTGACAGATACAATAATTAAGAACATAGTATACATACAAGGAAAAAAAATTGAGTTGGATAAAGGGTAAGCAATTATTCATGCATACCTATGACTTGAAGAATTGTTTTTAGAGGAGATCTAAATGGATTACGTAAGGGGAACTTTTGGTTAATTATAGTCCAATATAGTTTCGTCTTTATATTAAAGGCCTAGGAATATGTGTGAAAGTTATCTAATCCCACAGAAGAGTGCTTAACTAATCAATAGATTGTGATGGTGCTAGATATATATCTTATGCTAAAAGTCTGGTTGTACTAGGCTAGATGGTGGAATTCTAAATATAACAATGTGAGCAGCATAGGTGTAACTCATAACAATGCTAGACTCAAATTTTGGCTGAGCTCTCTTAAACTTACAAATTCGACCAAATTCACAAAGACTTACAATTTGATTCTCTAGCTCATGAATTCTGTGAGATTTCGGGAGTCAAATAGTTCTTCATGCAGTCTTCTTATTGTTCATTTCCCCCTACAATAGTAAACCTTTAATTTTCTTCTGTGCAAAAATTACAATGGCATCCCTTAGCTTTGAAATCATTTTAACAGATGTTCCTAAGTTTCTAATTTTGATTATTATAAAAGGGTGATTTAAAGATTCATTACTCTTCTTTTTACCTTGATTTATTGCAAAGTGAATTTTCACTTTTAACTGATTTAAAGTGAAAAAAACTCATTCTGATTTCTTAAAAATTTCTCATGTAATTATAGAACTATATAAGTGAATATCTGCACCTCAATTGAGAGAGGACAATTGTAATTCGCTTTGTAAATTCTAAACTAACAAAAGTAAACCAACTCCACGTGAATTAAGAGTTGGCTTTAGGATTTTTTTTCTCTCTTCAGACTGGCAAAAGTAAATAAAGAAGCATAATGAGCATGTTAAATATAATGGACCTCTTGACGAGTTTGAAGATAAAGGCCATCATTGTGATTTTAAAAATTGTCCTAATTTATTTATCCAGGCACTTTCCCATGGTAAAACTGAACTACAATTTCCGTGTTTTTTAAATTTTTATTGTTTAAACAGATGTTCTTCATGGAGATCGAAGTTCTACAAACTATGGGTGATCGTGATTGCACCGGGATTGTTAGATAGAGGAAAATAGAAGAGTATATATCTCAACCAGGCATGGTGTATTTGTAAGTTGATGTTCCATCGACATGATTCTGTTGTTGTTAGGTTTGTTTCAAGTCCAAGTTCAGATGAGGAATTTTTAGCTTCTTCAAGATAATTTAGGACTAATATGATGTTATAATTCCACCAGTCTCGATGAAAAAATAATGAGTAATGTTGTATTCTAAATTCTATTGTTATCCGCCATGTACTAGATTGCTTTTTGTAGGATGCCAATTTGATAAAGAACTCAGGTTTATCAAGAGATTGATTTAGACCGGACTGGTAAGGCGAGACTGGGTCTGCTATTAAACAAACTGTTGTATGGCTGATTGCTTATGAGGATAGAATATCAAGAACTTCTTAGCCTTGTCGATCTGCAAGCCCTTTAGCTTGTTGGAGGGAGATAGGCAATGCTGTGGCTGAGTCAATCGATCCCATAACTGGTGTTGGTGCAATTTGAGGTTGACGTAGAAAGAAGCGGAGAGGACTAGGATTTCACAGTATCCGCCTGGCCGCGAGATTGTGACAGCCATCGCTGGGCACAAGCTCGTGGCATACATGTGGTGGTCACTAACAGTGAGCTCGTTGCATGCTCACGAGTCCATCGGCACTTCGCCATGAGTTAGTAGCCATTTTACAAGTCCATCGACTCGCTGCTAATTGCAAATTTATTGACCACCTCTCTATCTTTCCATTCATATAGGTAATTAAGTAATTCCGTCTGTTTTCCTATTATTTTTTTCCTACCGTGAATCTTTTTCTCTAAAACTGATTAAATCACTCATTTGGAATCGAGTGTACATAAACAAGCAAAGCTGGTCCAAAAAGAAGCTCTTGTGAATCGTCAATCATAATAGAGATAAGTAGAAGCACAGTTAGAGCATTCAGTTGACCATCAAAATTTGAAGTAACTGAACCGAGACAAAATTAATCATTGGTGGCAAAAGACGACTTCGCTTGTCCGAGACCAAATTAATCATACTCCTTGACGAGGAAGCTTGAAGAGGAAGGGGACAAAGTCCCAATGAAGATAATGTAGCCGAGAGCTTCTCCTAGTGATCCTTTCCGACTGATTCCAACTCTTTGAAACTCTAGAAATCAAACAAGCACAAGCCCGTCTTCCAGGTTCCTAGTCAGTGAGGTAGCAATCTTCTGCATCGCTCAACGAAGTTTAGAGAATTGAAGAGAGAGGGTGGTGATGGGGAATCGAGGATGGACTATGGTGTTGCCGGTTGCTTCTGATATATACCTTTAGAAACGGTTAAAAATCGCTTCTGATTGTTTACTATTAGAAACTGTTTGTGAATATATTTTACAGAAGTGGTTTAAAACGGCTTCTAATATTAACTTTGAACCAGTTAAAAAATAATAAACCGAATACAATATCAAATTAAATCAATTCACGATATTTAGTTTTCAATTCACAAAATTAATTTATATTCATAACATATTACAGTACCAAAATAACATCTAATATTCATATTCAATTCTAAAATATTAATATATTTCATTTACATTTTTCTCTATAATGTACCACAAATACAAAATCTACTTCAATCGCCAAAATATACAACTTTCAATAACAAGTCTTCTCCCACCTTCAATAACATATTCAATGCATACCGCCTAAAGAGAGAAGTAATGACATTAGAAGGATCCAATGAAGGGATGAAATATTGTGTGTCTTCCAAGAGCCGTTTTGGCCATATACAAATATAGATACATTATATCCATACAAAGCCGACTACAAAAACAGTTGAACATCGCATAAGAATTTTCTTGAAAATGTGCATATAGTAAGATAGAGTGACAAGAAATAAGGAAAATGTTGTTCACATACATAGTAAAATAAGATGAACATAGAATCAACATTAGTTAAAATTTGCCCTTCAAAGCTTTATACTTGTCGTCTGAAAAAAAGTGAAACCATAGCTCATACAACCAATTGTTCATGCATGTTTAAAAATGTTAACAATTGGAAGAAGTTGGAATCTGATAAATGTCTAGAATGGTCCAACATGAGGGTCATATATATACTTGATCAAATTCATAATCCTTCTTAGGATTGACAAGAGAGTCATCACTGGTGTTTACTCAAACTATGAATTCATCTAAAAGCTCAATTATAAAAACACCTTTTGAAGGATTGAAAACAACACTAGAGGGGGGAGGGGTGAATAGCGCCCTTCGTATATGTTTAAAATTTGTTCAAAAAACCATAGAGTCGTACAGTAGAATTAAAAAGACAAAGAAGAAAGACAGATAAGAACATGGTGGTTTTTATTTGGTTTTGAGCCTTCGACGACTCCTAATTCAAGACTTAGGTCATTTGGACCTTTCTTGATGGGTAATCCACTGTCAAATCGCTTCTTTACAAAAGATAGGTAGGTAACACGACTATTAACCTTAGAATATAATGTGCAAGAAGAAGGAGAGAGAGTAATATAAAGCAACAACTATACGTTACCCAAGTCTAGGCTCATTGAAGCACATAGCGGCATTGTCTTATTCTTGTGTGTAGCATAGTATCATCACTTTAGAAGCATAATAGAGCTTGAAGCATAGAAAAAAACGAGTGTCTGAAGCTTCTAATCGATGCTTCTTTCAATCCCCTTTGAGGCGCATCTATTCGAAATTGATCTAATCTGATCTCGTTGTAGCTTATCCGCATCACTTTTAGGCGCCTCAGGTCTAGGTGCCTAAAAGGGATCCAGGCACCTGGATCACCTTGGTCTAGAATACTTACCTGCATCACAAGGTTAGCACAACATGTATATAATTATAAATTAGATTTATGACTTGGATCCTATCTTACTAATACCAAGATATAGTATTGATCTCAACTTAGATTTTTAAAATGGATCTAAGTTGGACCAGTGTTTACAGTCCCACTAGGACTCGTCCTTATTGGATCTCTCTTGTCTAGCGGCTTACCTTACTCACCATTTGCAGAATCACTTGACTTGTCATCTGACCCACTAGGTCTTCTTACCAGATACCCCATCTGGACTTCAACCAGTTGTCAGGTCTCCTAAACTCAACTGGACTTTCTGCCAGATATTAGGTCCTCTCTTGACCTATCTGGGCTTCCTGTCAGTTATCAAGCCCTCCTGACCTAATTAGACTTCAACTTGGTGGCAGGTCCAAGTCCTGCACACTTAGTACATAACTTAGAACACACAAATTTATCTTTTACTTTTTGTCATACATCAAAACCTGAGTTTGATTATTAGTACTGACTGCACCAACAATTTCTCTCTTTTTGATATAATGACAACTCTAGTTAAAGTAAAAATAATAATAAT
Source organism: Kaempferia galanga (assembly GCA_037974795.1). Taxonomy (NCBI): domain Eukaryota; kingdom Viridiplantae; phylum Streptophyta; class Magnoliopsida; order Zingiberales; family Zingiberaceae; genus Kaempferia; species Kaempferia galanga. Next base: position 1,778,760 of record JBBPFP010000084.1, read on the forward strand.
AACAACATGAATAATGTTAAGAGAAAAATAATAGTAAGCATAATATTCATTTATTCTCTTAAGCATTATTTAATTTTGGATTGTTAATTTTAGGTTATGATTTTTTTTATCTTAAATCTGTCACTACCTCTCCCTTTGACATTTATCAAAACATGAATAGTGATAATCAATTTTTTTTAAGAAAATTAAAAAAATATCAAATATTTTCTCAGAATTTTTCAATGAGTTTTTAAAAATAATTTTAAAATTTTATCACATTAATAAAAAAATGCTTCTCTTACATTGAAATCTTTTGAAAAATAATATTTGAATTTTGAAAAAAAATATATTGAAACTAGAAAATTTACTTCAAAATTAATCATCTAAGAATTCGTCCTTAATAAATGTCTAACCTCTAATTACTAACTAGCTACTAAAAGATAGTAGTGTTCATTTGGTTAATCAAGTTAAGTAATATTATCCAACTAGTTAGTAACTAAGAAAGATTACTTAACTTGATTAATGTACATTAGTATTGTTCGCCCAGACTTATATTGATGAACTGATATAAGCATCTAAAGTCCACACACAACCCTATGCATCTCACATCATTCTAAGTGTTTTCAATACACAAACAAGGTAATCCTAATGTCCTTGTGAGATGTTGGCTGCTAGTACTATAGGTTCATGTTTTCTAGGGGAAAACCTAAGCTAAGTCTAATCAATTTATTGATTTAAAAATATATAATAATTTTTATAAGAAAATATTATTAAAAAATATTTGAAAAATAGCAGCAATTACTACTCTATAAAACACATATCCAATTGTCATGGTAGATTACTAAACTTAGATTCTGCAATGGTATAGTGAAGATTACTACTCTATTTCTGTTCATATGCCACGTATGCTTAACTTTAGGTGAATAAACACACTGAATCTCTTTAGAAAAAATAAAGATGTGTTGATCATATCAGACTCATCAACAAATTTATGAAACTCTTGCCATGAGGTTAAAGGAAACAGCAAAACTAGTGGATAGGTCATGATATGTATCCATTAAAGATGGATCAACTATGTGAAGCTACAGAGTATAATCGATGAAGTGGTACATACCTGGAAATTTTTTCATAAGAATGGAATCGTCCCCATAGTGGATTTTGACAAGGCTGTAGGAGTACCAAAGTTATTGAGGCAGACTCTTGTGGCAAAAACAAATGGCCCTATAATTTTTAAAGAATTCAAAGGCTCAATTTAGCTATGACTAATGCATGTTGGACTTGCAAACTCATATAATCTTACGATGGCTGGACAAATGACAATGGTGTGTGTAAGAAGTATAACTATTCAACTTGATGAAAATGCATAGAAGCATATAGGTGTAGCATTTCAGTTTATATAAATACCCCAAAATTGAAAAACAAGAAGGAAAACATAATTGCATTGTAGAGAGAACTACAAAATGGACAACCTACATCATACAACATTTCTCTAATGGATACTGTTGGAGGCAATCGTTATGACATAAGGTTTTGATGTTTGGGCAAAGTTTAAGTTAGGATTTACATTGTGTACTGACATGCCTATGGAGTGTGCAGGTGTACAGGTGCAAATGGAGAAAGCCCAAGTGCAGGCAATGGCAGTGTAAGTCCAAGGGCGTGGCGCGTTGGCAACGTAAGTCCAAGTGTGGCTTGGCATGTGAAGTCTAGGAGTGCGGCTCTGGCAAGGATGGTGACTCAGCTTGATGGCTTCGGGTCTGGTGAAGGATAGAGCATTCGATGGACCGTGGACAAGGCAGCAAGGACAAGGCTGAAGGAAGCATTTCGAGGCATATGTGAAGGATGGCATGGAGATGAGCCGTAGGCTTGTATGCATCCGAGGGACTATAGCCAAAGGAAGAAGGCTTGAAGGCAAGAGGTCGAGGCTATGAGGAAGAGTTGAGTGAGTCATAAGGATAAGTGCATGAGTGGTTGTACTCAAGTACCAGTCGACTGTGTAAGTATGCATCGACTGGTAAGGGGTCAGTCGACTGGGAGCAAACAGAATATTTCTATTCGCTCAACTTATGTGGTTGCCTATATAACCAAGCCTTGGGAGCTTGGTTATGGCTGACAAGATTAGAGGTGGTCAACCCTAATTAGTAGTTTTCTGGCTAGAGCACTCCCAAGAGTTTGGTCGAGCTTGTTGAGAGGTTTCTCCGCCTACAAGGAGGGTTGCTAGTTGATGTTGCCGTGGTTTAATCCACTGATGGATCGAAGGGTTTGTCAACCTTACGGACACGCTATGGAGTAGGAGTAAGTTATCTCCGAACCACGTACATTGTGTGTTAGCAATTGGTTTTCCTATTCTTGTCTTGTGTTTTAATTTTTAGATTTCCACTTGCGCTAACCATTGTAGGAAGAGTAAGCCGACCATCAATCGATCTCCAACACTTTCCTTCTGGGACCGATCCCCTGACCGACCTAGCATGTCGCCGTGGTCAGACATGTGTCTCCCACCACTTATGGTTTTGCGAATCGCGACGGTCATGGAGCATTAAATGCGGGGATTTGTAACACGTCTCTCCAAATCCTTCTCTATGATTGCGCCTGATCCAACGTAAATGTCGGGACCCCATATCCTTCACCGGCTACGTGTGTGACTCGAAGTGACGTTGCCACAGAATTTCAAGGGGCAAGGGCGGTCAATATTCCAGCGATTTGAAATCGATGGTCCAGATTTTCCTCCTTTCCTCACGGACATAGATTCGACTATTGCCATAAGGACTCCGGC
>JBBPFP010000084.1:1787852-1806370 GCA_037974795.1 Kaempferia galanga
AATATTTATTTTTATGATAATTATTATATTTAAAATTAATTTTTAATTTTTCATATTTATAATTATTATGATTTTTACTTTTAATATTTAATACATATTATGTATAATAAAATTAAAATATACTATTATGTACCTTTAATTTATATTTATAATAAACAATTAATATTATTATAAATAATGAGGAAGAAATAATTATAAATTTATTTTTATTTATGATATTTAATAATGTATATTATATTGATATTTATTTATTATGTAATATTAATTATAATATATTTATGTTTAATATTAAAAAAAAGCATACAATACCAAATTTGATGTTGTATTTTGGTGTTGGATTGGAGATGTTTTAGTGTGATTTTAATATTAAATTTGGTATTTTGATGTTGGGTTGGAGTTGCTATGAGGTTTGCTTAATCACCAGAATACTCCTTACACGATTGGCGATATCACTGGGACCATCGTGGAGTTCGATTGCGGATACGTTTCTCCATTTGTGAGGCGGGTAACGACGTGACTATAAATTGGGAGATAATAAATGCTGTTTATGGCACGATGGACTCGGGTGCCGATCCTATCCAAATAATTCAAGGTTTCCCACGGACGAAAGAGTGGAGAAGAGCGCGTCTTTTTTCCTCTTTTTCCCATTCGTTTCCTTCTAATTTGGCTGGGTTTGGACGCTACATAAATTAGTGTTCTTGTTCTCGTCGACGAGGTCTGAAAATCCAGGATATCGAGGTTTTGGCCACGAAATTTGGCCAGATGTGGGGGGAGGGAGGGCAGTTCTACTGGGGAAGGTCGGAGGGAGAAGCGCGGAGGGACGCCAAGGGAATCGTCGTGCTCTTCTCGTGGCTCTCGAGCCAGGAGAGCGATCTGAAGCCTTTCGTCGACCTGTACTGGTCTCTCGGCTGGAGTCCCCTTGTCTGCCACGTCGACTTCCTCACGCTGTAAGCTGCTTGCTCCGATTTTCTTTTTCTTTTTTTGGATTCCTTTGATGTTTGGGTTCTTTCAGGGCTTTTCAGTTGATTTTTTTTGTTTAGAAAAAGAACTCCTGTTTGTTTTAATTTTGGATGTGTCAAGTTGCGATCTTTATCATTTTCACTTCAGTTCTCAACAAATAGGATTTCTCATTCCCGGTTCTTGTTTCAAGAACTAACTTTTATTATGCTTCATAGTTAGTGTTCGGATTAATACAACCGATGCACGATACTGTTATTCATTGTTCCCTCAAAATTTACTAGAAACAAAATTGTCTTGTTTATTCACGGAGTTTAGTAGAAGGTTCTAGTAATCTGACAGATTCTGGTGTGATTATTATGCTCAGTATTATAAAATAAAAGAAGACGATGGTTCTCTCCATTATCTAATAGTAGGTTTTATAAAATAAAAGAAGATTCTGGTTCTCTCCGCTATCTAATAGTATTTTTACATTCTTTTTCACAGGTTCTATTTCTTTTTGTATCTTAATAACATTAGTAAATGTGAAATGAGTTATAATCATTTCTTGTTTGGCTTTTTGAGAATTAAAATTTAACATTTGCCTTTTTCCTGTTTATATTTGCACTCTTTTTCTGACCATGCATTTTCAATTACGTTGCTCTGTATCATTAGTGGTAAGAGGAACAATTACTTGAGGAGTTTGTTAAAACATAATTGATCCACTTTATCTTAATTAGATTTCCCTCCGTTCTATTCTTCAAATAAATTGTTGTCAATTGCTTCTAAATAGTATTATCTTGCTGGGGAGTGCATAAATTGATCTTTTTGAAAGATTCTTTTCTAGGTTTGAGCTTTCTTTTCTTAAAATTTATGTAGTACCAAAATGTAACTATCGAAACAAAGAAGTCAAATTGGAAATTGTTGTTATTGTATTAATTCAAGGATGTTTAAATACATGATTCTGACTTCTTTTATAGTGAATATGGAAATAAATATTCTAAATAAGAAACTATAATAATTTTAATGGGGATTATAATTAATTCTTTATTTATTACTAAAGGAAAAAAATATTTATTACCAAATGACAAAAATCAAATCTCTCATTTATTACATATGCACAAATTCTTGAATATTTTTCAATTTCTTTCCTTTTATCACACATGCACCAATTAAAAATTTATCTTCAATTTATTTTTCAAATTTTGTTTGTTTACTACTTTATTTGTTTTCTCACCAAAATTAAAAATAATCATATTTTATGATATCGTATGTATAAACATGTTTTGTTATGTACTTCTCTGCCATAATAATGACGAAGAATAAATAATTATAATTTATTTGTATCAATAATTCATCAAAAAGCTTTAATCTCAAATAACACCCTTCTGATCATCACTTCTTTTTCAAAGAAGCTCTAGTGTTCTTCTCTCTTACAGTAATCTTAGTACAGTAAATTTTATTTGTGGTACTTGATTATGGTATCTCTTACATGTTTATATGACTGCAGTAGCATCCTGCATCTTCCTTTTATGCATTTTTCTGTAATACATTTGTTCCACCTCTTTCTTCTCAATTTTATTGTTTATTTTTTTCTCTTATCAATTTTTTTTAATGCATTTACAATGGATCAAAGTTCACCTCACTTTGCTATTAAGATTGACAGAAGACTGCAATACAAAATATATATAGTGTCACATTGTAAGAAAATTTTCCACATAGAGACACCTACTATGAATCATTAATAATATAGTAAAGAAAAAAAAAATCCTTGTCCTGGCTTCAACTATTATGGATTGAGTTCTGTGAGCGTTCAATGTCAAATCATCTGCTTTGCATTGGTGCCCATTGTTTTCCTTTTTCTTCTATTTTTGTAGGTATGGCAAAAAAGTTTCTAAGGGTGTCTATATTTAGTATTTGTAATATTTGTTAAAACTTCATTAATGTGAGTGTCCAAAGCAGGCTGATATTCATTGTCAAGATGCAACAATAATCTCCAACAAAAATTATGCCATTTGTATCTGTGGATTTGACAGACTTGAGTGTATATTTAGTTCCTGTGCATTCAACATTGGTTCTTTGTGTTGTCAACATTTTTTCTCATTAAAAAGACCAAGCTTTCAGATAGTTTGAATTTTTAATTTGAGATTCTTTTGTAGGTATTTCCCTGACAAGGTCACTTCACTAGCCCATGGTGTACTTGGCGAGCTTGTGAAGGTTAGTATTAATGCTAAAAGGCATTATATTTGTAATCAAATTATGGTCTAGACAACAGTTGCTTTTCTTCAATTTTCACTACTAAGCTACAATAGTGTTTCTGTCCTCACTTTCTATTTATACTCAATACTTATTGGGGCTTCCAACAGGCTTATTCCATGTTTATATCCTGTTTTCTGACATCCATTTATATATTACAAGTAGTGTAACTTATTTAGAACCCTTTTGTATATTGAATTAACAGGTTATAAAGATCAAGCGGTTACCTATTGTCCTTGTGAGCTTTTCTTTGGGAACAAAAGGTTGCATGGACAGAATTCTTCAGGTTTGTGCAGTTATTCTGGCCCAAATGCATGACATATTCTCCATTGAACTTAATAAAATTTCCCCAATCATATTTTTGTTCTTTACTGATTACCTATGACATTGTAGGATAATTTTTTTTACTCACAGTTTTCCTCCCTTATGTAGGTTCTCGATGGAAAGTGTCAAGGAGGGCATATACTGGTATATATATTTTCTATCAAAATTCAGTTTACTACGTCAATCAAAAAGTTTCCTTCCAATTCCTTAATTGTTTAACTTGGTAACTCTGTTTATATGTTATCCACCCTAGTTAGTCAATATCTTTATGGCATAATGATAAAGGCTCCTGAAATGCATTTGTAGGGTTAGTTACAACTCATTTCACTTCCAGGATGTTTATAGTGAATGCATTTGTTTGCAAAGCCCATTAGCCATCTTAGGTGTTACCTGACAACAAGGAATTATTATTACTTGTCATGGAATGAGAATTAAGGAGCCTATTACTGCTGCTGAATCTTGATGCACTTTAATTTTCCTGTTATTTTCAATTTATTTCACGTATTAATTCTTTCATGAGGAAAATATTGTGCTAAGATAATTTCTCACAAAACCTATTTTCTTGTCTTAAAGGATGAATATCAGCTTATTAGAGAGGGCATTTGTGGTCAAATACATGATTCTGGTCCAATAGACTTCACCAGTGATACAGTTGCTCGATTCATCCATCATCCAAGTGCTCAAAGATTGTTTAGACCAACAAGAATAACCTCATGGGTAGCAAGAGCCATGACGTCTGGTCTTGGTACTATTTTCACAGGTAGATTTGATGCGCAGCGTGCTGAGTATTGGAAGATGTTGTACTCATCAGTGGTAATGATTCTTATATTTAGGTTTCAGCTATTCTTTACTGCATATATGGAGAGTAATAGTAATCTATTGTTGGTTTTGATATGCCTGCAGAGTATGGGTCCTTTCCTCATATTTTGCTCTGAGGATGATGAATTTGCCTCATGCCAAACTATCTCCAACTTTGCTCAACGTCTGAAGGACCTTGGTGGTGACGTCAAACTTGTAAAATGGAGCAATTCTCCTCATATAGGTGCGCTTTTATTTTATTTCCTAGAGTTTTCGTTTCGACATGATAATCTTTGGAGGCAATTGTATATTGTGCTCTCTGTAGTCAAAGACAAAACTATGATAGTGCAACTACCCCAATACTAACTTTAGCCAACATATTTGTGAAATCCAATTAATTTTTCATATTCGTGAATTTTCTGGCATTATGCTAACTACTTCCCAAACGTGTTGTGATGGCAAAACCACACCATGGAACTGGAATCACGTATCGTCTTGTAAAAATCTTGGGAAACCTGATGGAATGGAATTAGAAAATTAAAACTCAAATCCTCGATTGATATGCCATTCTTCTCTGTCTCGTTGACAGCTTTTGAGAAATTTGGATTGCTTTCTCATTTTACATGGATTCTGCAGGGCATTATAAGCATCATCGAAACGAATACCACCGTAATGTCATTGAGTTGCTGGACAAGGCAGCTGCAACCTTTTCCCAGAGATGGAACTACAATGGAGCACCTGCAGATCTCGGAAATGCCTGCAACAGTATACTAGAGTCCATTTGTAGTCTGCGCGAAGCGACAATCACCTCGAATGAAAGCCTAAGAAGAGCTGTCATCGAACCCAATGATCACTTTGCCTTACCAAGCCCAAATGACAACTTCGAAATGAAGAATGGAAGCTCTTCAAGCGATGACAAGTCATTCACTCTACCGAGCATCAATCCACAAGGCGTTCTAAGTCAAATTTTGTTTGATGTATGTGTTCCAGAGAATGTAGAGGGTTGGGATATAAAGCCAAGCACTTCCTTCAAAGGGAAGCAATGTTTCAGCTTTGGCCACCGCAGCCATCCCATGAATCCGATGAGGTTCATACGACGCTCAAGACTGTGAGAGTTCTATCTGTAAAATATACTTTGATGTATATGAATCAACCATCATTATACTTGTCTAGATTTTAGGTTGAATTATCCTGGTAGTCGGTGGGAAACTTTCGTGGGGCCAGGCCGACCACCCCAGGCATAGTTAATGAGGCTAACTAGGTTTATCGATTTTTAGATTTTATGTTGACATATGGTACTTGACACCTGTATTATGCAAATCTTTTTATATATATATATATATATTTTTTTTGAAAAATAAAATGTATGCCAATATAATTGTAATAAAGAAATGTTAAATTTGTGTACATAACAGAAGTTTATGATTTAACCTCTTGTTAATCTTGTGGATGCAATATTAAGCATAAACTCTGTCATCCTATTACAAGCCATAGCTGCCAACTTTTTTAACACATTTTGACATCTTAAATATCCATAATAATAATAATAATCTATTTTTTAAAATAATAATAATTTTATTAAATTTAAGATAAAATTTTATGATTTACTGGTATGTATAAGTAAAAAAAAATATAGATGGATATTCTTATCACATGCTTCCAATTCATAATCAACGCGAAAAATATATGCTTACCCAACTAGTGTACTCGAACCACACTCTCGTCATTCTCAGCCGTAGATGAAAAACGACATCACGTATTAGGCGAAGTATACTACTGGGTACTGAATCACCAAGTGCGAAATGTAATTATTGGAAGAGAGACCCATCCCAAGGACCACCTTCTCTTCCGCGTGGGAGAAAGGAGAGATTTTGAATCGAACTCTCCAAATTAGACTCTCTTTTCTGCTCCATTAAGTCCAAATCAAATGCTCCAATCCATCATTTGCGTCATTGATCGTTCTTTCTTCTTCCTCCTCCTCCTCTTAGATTTCCTCCTGTTTGTCGTAATCGATTTGGACGATGAACTATTTCAATCTCGATTTCAAATTTTACTTTTGATCTTTTCTGGGACCAATTAGTCCTCTTGCAGATAAAGGGAATGCATTTTGCATGGTAACTGGAGAAGAAGGAGGAGGCATATTCTAGCCTTCGGCGGTGGCGGTGAAGTTTCGTGGGGTTTTGTGGTTTGTTTTGGTCTCGCGAACATGGAAGCAAAGACGGGGAGAGCAATGTCGCTAGAGTTGCTTTTAAAGAAGGAGTCGTCCTCCGAGAAGATCGATAACCCTGAGGTTTTGTATGGGCAAGCCAACCAAAGCAAAAAGGGGGAGGATTTCACCTTTGTGAAGGTCGACTGTGAACGCGTAACTGGTGAAGGAGTCACTCCCTTCTCCGTATTTGCGGTAATTCTCGCAAAAATTCTATTTTTTTTTTCAAAAAAGAATTGGAATCTTGCTTTTCCATGATCATACTTCAAGGTGTTTACTGTTTTTTTCTTGGCGACGGATTGGATTATGGTCTCTGTAGTTATATGAAGCTAGAAAATAAATGTTATTATTTATGATCATAAAGATCATCAAACAATTTTGTGTTGTGTTTTTATGTCTTTTTAATACATACTTAAATCGCATTGTTGGCGAAACGAGTGTTCACAAGCTATCAATTCTATCTCAAGTTGTTTCTTGGGTTCGATTACAGAATTTGAATTGGACATGAGTTGGCCCTATTCATTATTTTGAGTTTCATACAGGTCTTATTTCCATTCTAATCAGAATGTCTTTTACTTTCAAGGGCAAACTATTTCGGTTCAATTTTTGTGCGGATTTCAAGGTTGTCTAGGTTGGCTAAAAATAATTTAGCAATTATTTTGGCATTGTGTATATTTGTGTGATCTTTCTTTTGTGCAGCTATTTGATGGGCATAATGGTTCTGCAGCTGCTATATATTCTGAGGAATATCTTCTGAATAATATCTTAAGTGCCATTCCTGCAAATCTGAGTAGAGATGAATGGGTAGCAGCACTACCAAGAGCTTTGGTTGCTGGATTTGTTAAAACAGACAAAGACTTTCAAACTAAAGGTATTGGTTTTGGTATCATTTTGATTCTTATTACTCCCATTTTGCAAGTTCATAATTATAAGGAATCCTTCATTAGTATTTTCCCCCCAAATATTCATGCTTGCAAATTGCACTTCTTTCTCGCCCTGGATTATATTCTTGTTATCATTGGGAAAAATGAGATAAGTATATGCAAAATTGCTCTTTCTTTTACTATGTAGCTTTCTAAGATGTTTTCATTTCCATCCATGATAGTACATCAAATCATAGTTTCACAAGCACAGAACTCCTAGATTAAGAACATAATAAAGAGTTTATGAAGTAAAATTTCTCAATGTATGAAGGTTTAGATGCTTATCTTGACCTCCCATAAATTTTACAATTATCTTGTCATTTTGATAAATGAATTAAATGTCACGAGGATTCTTCCTATGTACATTTTGTGAGATGTCTCTTTGTGTCAAATTACAAAACATGACTCCTTGACTTTCTAATTGTTATTTTCCAAATGTATTGGTCTTTGACGGAAGTAATATGTTACAACTTAACTGTTATAATTCCTTTTATCTCATTTATACTGACTCATCTAGCTTGTGATTTGAATTTGCCTATTGATGCATGATATTTAACTGCTCTCTTGTGGATTATTTTTTCAGCTTGTTCTTCCGGAACTACTGTGACATTTGTCATTATAGATGGATGGGTAATAACAGTAGCATCAGTTGGCGATTCACAATGCATACTTGAGTCTGCTGAAGGTTCCATCTATCTGTTGTCGGCAGATCATCGATTTGAGGCTAATGAAGAAGAGTGAGTATATTTGGATAGTTCTTTTTCTCAATTGGCAGCTATTATGGTTTTTTCTATGTTTTATATCTGTCTTTTTATTCAGGGTTGAGCGAGTAAAAGCTAGTGGCGGAGGGGTTGGGAGAATGAATGCTGGTGGAGGTGCAGAGGTTGCCATGCTTTTTCAACATTTTCATTTTTGTGATCCTCTATAAAACTTATAATTAAAATCTTGACTTGCTTAGTCTTTTTCCTTCAACTACTATGATTTTTTGTTTAGCTGTTTTTCATAACTTACAATAGTTTATTTTACGATCTTCGGTTATCAAACTTAATAAAGCTGGTATTATGAAATTTCTATTCATAATATGTATCTTATTATAGTTTTCTCTTATGAGCAGAAACACTTTTTAGATTTACATTTTTCCCTTTTTGTTGCGGTCCTGTATTCTAAGAATCTTTTTGCTATGAAATTTTGCAGTAACTCAACCTCCTGAAATGATTTCATGAAAATAATTCTTCTGAATGTCCATGAGGTTTTAAATAAGATAGAACTACATTTAAGTCATTGCTTGCCTAAGATTTATGTTCAGGGGAGTTGGATTGTGAGTTTGCGCCAGAGACTTAATTAATTAGGAAATAAAAATAACAGGTAACAAGTGAAAAGGATGTGGAAAACCATAGTTTATTATTCATTGGAGTGTGTAAATATCTTCAGAGGTGTACATTGTTGGATGACCAGAACTGAAAGATAGTTATACATACATATAGAAAATGTTTAAAGCTCAAGAAAATGTGATTGTTTGAGACTTTCAAAGAATTTCGGTTTGCTCATTTGCATTTACATTAATTTCTCATAATCTAATACTATCCACTTTGGTCCTCCTGTATCTCTCTGTTTCCAATATTTGTTTCTAATGCAGAAGATATTTTTCTTCTCCAGATTGGCCCTCTTAGATGTTGGCCAGGTGGGTTATGTATATCAAGATCAATTGGGGACATGAATGCAGGTGAATTGATTGTTCCTGTTCCTTATGTCAAGCAAGTAAAGGTTAGTGATTTTGTTTTCAGAAACTGCTGCTATGAATAATTTTACAACCATATCGTAATTGTATATTTGATGCCCTATGCTGTTTGTGCAATCAAGATACCTTTCTATATAATTAGTTCATGTGATTTACAAACTATACTTCTAAACATGAGTTTCCTTAGGTTTCATTTGACATCCTCATGATGGCTCTAAATCCCAGTCGATGATATAGGAGGCCTAACCGCCTAACCAATAAAATTTCACAAAGATTAAGTTAGGTCTAGTGTGAAACCAACTATTACGACCCACCCTAATGAAAGATAAAATTGAACCACTTCTGCTAAGTTGCCCAAGTTAAAGGTAGTCCATTCATTCAAGTTTCCAACAATAATATGATTTTCTAATATTTAAGATGAAATGCATCATAATATTTAGAGTATATTGACTATGTTCTATTGATCCATTGGTTGTTGTTTGGCCAAAATACCATACATCCGTGTGTATATTAAAAATTCCATTTATTTTGTTTATTTTTATGCCTACAAATGTTGAACAATATTCAAGATGTTTGAATTTTCCAAGTGTGTACTTTTTCTATCTTTTATTACTCTTTGATAGTTGTCACATTTTTAGAATCTTATTAAGACAAATTGACACAAATTATTACAGCTATCCAACAATGGTGGTCGGCTTATCATCTCAAGTGATGGTGTTTGGGATGCATTGTCATTTGAAACGGCTTGCAATTGCTCTAGAGGTCTCTCAGTAGAAGCTGCTGCCCACCAAATTGTTAAAGTACTATATCCTAAGCGTTTTCCTAGCTCACATTGACATATATATAGTTAGGACTCTTCCTCATGTTTCATTTCTCTTGATGCGTAGGAAGCCGTGCAAGTAAAAGGACTACGAGATGATACTACTTGCATTGTGGTTGATTTGATACCATCAGACAAGTTAACACCTTCCGCGCCACCACAAAAGAAGCAAGGGATGGCGGTATTCAAAAATATGTTTCGACGCAAGTCTAATGAGCCATCTTCTCAATCAGATAAGGATTGTATCGAGTCAGATATGGTGGAGGAACTATTTGAGGATGGATCTGTATCATTGGAACAAAGGTTAAATTTGAGCTTAAAATTTGATACTCATACAGATAAAAGAGACTTCTTTTGTGCGCTTTGGGTATTAGTAAATTAGTCTTAACTACAACAAAATGAACAAGTCATATTGCTTCCAATTTATGATTGACTAAATTCCATGCAAACTATATCCTTAGTAATCTTAGTTCATCCTTGTACTTAAAATTGCGTCTATCCTTGTAGAAGCGTACTCTAATGGTTCATCATCATTATATGATGAATCATTCAAAATAATTCAATCCTCAACAAAAATTTCAGCATATTTGTGTTTAATGATTTCATTAACTAACTATTTCTTATGATAGATATCACTTTTGTGTGAATTTCAGGCTAGAGGTTGGCTATCCCATTTGCAACCTGTTCAAGCTTTTTGTATGTGCAGTTTGCCAAGTAGAGCTGAAACCTGGTGAAGGAATATCAATCCATTCTGATTCATCGAAACAACAACAACGAGAAAATCCGCGCGCGTGGGATGACCCTTTCCTGTGCCAAAGTTGTCACGATAAAAAGGAAGCGATGGAAGGGAAAAAGTCATCAAGTGATGATAATTAGGGATGACACCTGATGCAAATACTTATACCTTATTCATTTGCATTTGTTTATCAATCCCTCATTCCTTTCATCCATTCATCCAAGTAATTATACAGCAAAGGATGATCTTACAATCATTAAGGATTCCATTCAGATAGTTGTTGTCAACTTAGAGGCTAAGATGCCAACAATGTATATAGTTTAGGACCGCAGGAGAACATTACAATTCTCCCATAAATGCACTTGGCAAGGGCCAAAGCTTCCTTGCTTGTTGATTCTTGTTTAGATAATTTTTTTTTTTTTTTAAATTTATGCTTCTTTATAAAATACTTCACAGAATCCAACTGACAGGAATGAAATTATCATTTTTGAAGAATTAAGTAATGTTGGAATGTAATGGCATTGTCTTATTTACTTGATTTGTAGAATGAGTTGATTCATTCTCATTCCTTTTATCAAGTTGGTTTTTGGGATGAACTATATACTATTTTTCATACCATGCACCTTACTATCTTTTTTTCACATTAAGAGGTCCAAAATATATTAATTAAAGATACTTTGATTGTGATTATTCTTTTTACCTCTTAGATGTCATTTTACAAAACTTAAGTCATAAACCCTAAAACTTGCAAAATTGTTCTTGTTCTAGACCTATACTGATCGATGCTAAGTAAGCATTTCGTCATGTGTCTGACCTAGTGATCATGGTTGAATCAAACTCTTCCTTGTCACCATGATCTCTATATATTTTCTGTTATTTGTTTTAGATAGCTCAAAGTTTGCATATGATTATTTAAGTGAATAAAAAAGGAGAGCCAAGTTTACAAACTAAAAATATAGAATATAGTGATCACTCATCTTCAAAACTAATTCTCTTTGACCATTTGCAATCAAACTCAATCTCCCTTAAAACACTATATATGATGAATTTATTGAGCATTTGAAGAACTACAAATTTATTTTTTTAAAAAATATTTTTATAAATTGATTTAATGGGAAATGAGTTCTTGTTCATTAATAAAAAACATCCTTCAATCTTTTGTATAATTAACAGAATAATCTTAATTTTATAAGATAAAAAATAATCACGTCCATAAAACTACATTTCTTTTTAAATTTATAAAAATATTTCTAATTATATAAAACAAAAAAAAAACACAATCATATTCATAGAAGAATAAATATTAATTTATAGAAAATAATTTACTAGTAATCTAATTACTAAATCATATTTTTATTTAATAAAATAAAAATAAGCATTTTAAGTTTAAATTTAAATTTAAAATAAACAATTTATATATTTCATAAAATACTTATTAAAAAAACATAATCAATTTTATTAAGTGTAGAATGTAAATACTCTAATTTTCAAATTATCAAAATAATGCCCTTTAAAATATAAAAAGAAATCTCGTATCCTAAAAATACTCTTATTCCACACTATTATAGCATCCACAAAGTGGCTCATATTTGAAATTAATTTAATAAAAAAATATCTGTAAATCTTAATTATTCTTAATAAAATCATTTTTAAAAGATAAAAATCACAATAAAAGAAATAAAAATCAAATTTAATAATAATTTGATTAACTTTATAAGAGTTTATTTTATATAAAGTTCTTTCTATATTAATTTTTTGATCGATTTATCTTTTTTAAAAATGAGGGAATTAATTAGGGTCGACGTTCTTTTGATTTTTATCTTTAATTTAATCAAAAGATAATTTTTATAAAAATCTGAATTTGAAAATTGAAAATGCCTTTTAAAATGTACGGGCACTTTTTTTCTCTCCTCCCATACCAGACAAAGTCAACAAGCCGCTCCATGTACTGAAGGAGAGAACCGAACCATGTGATACGGTCACTAAAGTCAATCCTACGATACCTTATTTTACTTTGTCCGAGGTCTTTTGCTTCTAATCTCCGTTAACTTTCTTTGATTTGATCGCAGCTAAGATTGTTTGATCGGTAAATTATGGATCACTTTTAATCTGTAATAATCTGTATCGTTAGTATAAATTAGATACATGATTAGATCATCTACCTAATCTATACTAACAATGTAAATCATTATTCACCCTCCCTCTCTCTGGCTATCACAATGATTTAATAAAAGCATCTTCAATCAAATAGGTGCATTCTCTCATCTTATCCATTTCACAGACATACCCAAAGGACAAGCATTATCAACTTTATTGGATTTGTGAAGGTAAATTTATTGAAAGTGCAAATCATTTTGATGGGGGATGGGAATATTAATGTTGGGATGAAAAACCATCAATGGGTTCATAAAGCTCCAAGGAATCCAACCATATCCTTACTTCAATCACTTGACCTTCTTAGGTTCACTATGCTAATTCGACTCGAACCACATTACTAGTCCAAAATAACTTAGGTCAAAAAGAAGGAGGAGAAGAAGAATGATCTCACTCCTAGGAACCCAATTTGATCCTTATTTGTTTGAAATAAAAAAATTTGGGAGTTTTACAGAAAATCTTAAAGTCTTTGTTAAAGTATTTTAGAACCACATAATGAAAGTGAAGGCTAACGATATAGTAGAGTAGAAATTGAAGCAACCTTCATCACATGCCTATGCCCGTACGAATAAACACAATTGATTGAGGTAGCAACACGAAGAAGGACAAAGACTAAAAGCTTAATTAAATTATATTAGGAACAAACCCGAGTGTTCCGGTAATATGTGTATGTTTTGGAGAAATTAAACAAAGTGTGGAGTTGAAATCTCTGGAGGATACCAAAAAATAAAGGGAAGAGCGACTTGATGCTTGTTAACATAAAAAAAAGACAAGGAGTTCATGCCAACAATCCTAAACAATTCCTAGCTAGTCAAAAGAGGTGCATGTGAAGCTGCAGATCTGTTGAATAAAATATGGTTATCATGTGCTGGTTCAAGGCAACCTGCACATCTCAAAATGGCCTTTGCCCACCTTCTCTTTCAGCTGCAAAGCTATCTATATTTTGTGTTACATGATAAAACAATGTCTCATTTACAATCATGGCTACTGATTGAAGGAATCAATGCCTCATGATCATCCCTGCCTTCACAACAATAACAATACTGACCTCTCTTCAATATGATTTAATTAATTAATTTGCATAGAGGTGCAGTAAGAGATCTTGCCT
Source organism: Kaempferia galanga (assembly GCA_037974795.1). Taxonomy (NCBI): domain Eukaryota; kingdom Viridiplantae; phylum Streptophyta; class Magnoliopsida; order Zingiberales; family Zingiberaceae; genus Kaempferia; species Kaempferia galanga. The sequence goes on from JBBPFP010000084.1 coordinate 1,801,852, forward strand.
AGGTTTTGAATAAGGACTTGTTCTATCAACATGGATAGCAAAGGAAACAGTACTATGATAAAATATAAAATTATGATATTGAAAGTTAAAATTAAAAGTCTCATTTTAACATAGTGATTTAGTTAATAAATAGTTTTTCAGATGTATAGATATTGTAACTTATATATGTTGCAAGTATAAGTGCCCTATGAGTATCTACTTAATTAGACAAGTATGTATGAATCTTAATTTTTAGATATTATACAAGTATTTAGTGGGTTAGATAATTAATTACCAAAACACCTCTACCTTAGATTGGTTTGGAGTCAAGTAGTCCCTATACAATTCTATCTAATAAATTCGGAGCACAGTTTATGCACACTTGATGTCAACTTCCAAAATATTCATCTCTATTAGAATTTATACTTTAATCCTCTTATTTATTATTCCAAGTGTTTTACCACTGCATTATGTACCGTGGGCACAGTGGAGGACCATTTTCATCCATGCATAGGTGGTGATGAGCCATCCTTCGGTGCCTTGGGCCATGAGAGAAACATCATCCTTTTGGAGTGTATAGCACTGTGCCAAGGAAATGGACTACTCTAATTTGGCTCATCTATGGAACCAACGTTATAGATTTGCTCCTGGAAGAAGGGAAATGCATGACTTGATGAGCTTGCTCTTCTTCTGAATTATTGGGGTTTTTTATTGTCCTAAGAGCTAAGAGCATCTGTATCATAAAATTTACTTCAAATTTTATATTTTACATAAAAAAAAATTTACATCAGCTACTCTATCCAATCCCTAAATTTAGATTTCATTAATAGTATTCTTTAAATTTAGGAAATGAAATTCATTCTATCCCTAAATATTAAAATATTATTTAATTTGGGAGAGAAAAATAAAGGAAATAGATTGGATAATGAAAATAGATATTACGTAGGAAGAGAAAAAAATAATGAAACATAAAGATTGGATAAATTATGGAAAAGTTGAGGTATTATATAATAAAAAGTGGATATTTAAATTTAATAAAGTAGTTCTTCTGTTCTTAAACTTTAGATTTTGAATAGAGAATCCTGACATGGATACTTTTAGAAATAAGATTTTTACTTTCAACCGCGATAGCAATGGCCAATTTTGATCACTTATTCGTTGTGGGATTTCCGAGTTACTGATCTATGCTCCATTCAAGCTAGGAAAACACTATGGTCCACCATGTCTATAAAGATTGTGATATTCTCGCAATTAGATGATCGGTCACGTCAATTAAGCCTCTCCCTTTCATCTCTAGCTTGGATGAGGTCTTCTCTGCGTGCTCTACCTTAACCACATTTATCCTCCGACTCGCATTGTCAATCATGTGCCTTGTGTGACTATTAGCTACTTTTCACATGGGCGCACTTGGTCTTCCACAACAAAACAAGCTGAGCTTCGTAAATTTGAGAAGGCTGAGTTGTGATATGATAACAACATGGAAAGATCTTTGAGACAATGTCGACGTCAGAAGATTTAGAGGCCACACGAGGTTCACCCTCACCTCTGCATTTCGCGTACAGGAAACCTCATCCACAACTATGGAAGGTGCAATCCAGGCATTCAGTCACAAGTTTTGATGATATGAATTGTTTTTTCGAAAGGATTTCTATTTTGAAGTCTTTCAATTCTAAGTGTTTAGGCTTGGCCTGATTAAGTGTGATCCTTCACATGTGCACAGAACCTCTAGCATGGAACTTTGAGACGAGAGCATTTCGTGAGAAACCAGTTCAACAGAAAGCAAAGCTGGATATCAATATTCTTCATTGCCAAATCTATAATTTATTCAAAAGCCTTTTGTTTCCAGCATGATGCTAGAATTTAATATACACGTAACAAAATAATGGTGGGGTTGAAGGATGCGCATTGACGAAGCTAAAGCACAATATTTGGTGGAAGAGCCTCTCATCTCTTCAAACGGCTACTTACAAGGGCATTAGTCTTCTGTACTTGAAATAACAAAGGAACAAACAGAAAACAATCACGCCGCTCACGCCCGTGATCACAAGGGTCCACTGGAATGCAGATGGTACGTCAAATAAAGCAATCTCGAAGTTCATACCGAATATCCCAGCAACAACCCCAAATATGGCGACGATGAATGTGGCAGTAGTTAGTAGCAGCTCAAACTGGATCAGCTGATTCCGCACATTGTCCTACAGACGAGGCAAATGATGTCAAGTATGCAATAAGATATTGTGAATGTGCCAGATCAATAATGACGATGAAGAAAAAAAAAAGCATTTGAGGAACATAACTAATGACGGAACATTACATGATCAAAACTAGGGGTGCAAACGAATTGTTCACGAGCTTTTTGAACCGGTTGGAAAAATATTTAATTGGTATTCGAAATTATCGAATTCGAACCTAACTTGAACATGTTTGATAATTTTTTCAAGCAGAATTCAAACCCATAATATTTTATTTGATTGTTCATGAGCCGTTTGCAAGCCGAACTCGAACAAAACTCCGATTATTTTTTACACGATTTTAATTTAAATATGCTCAAATTAAGACCGAATAACTCAAACGGAACTCAAATTTAAATCATTTCAAACTATAATTTTATTATGCTCGAATCAAGGTTCAAACAATTCAAACCGAACTTGAATTTTATTTCAAACCAAGCTCAAGCCAAAATTATTTGTATTTTCAATCTTCGAATCGAATTCAAATATCTCATATATTTTTTAAGCTCAAAGTCAAATATCAATATTTTCATACTATTGAACTGGATTCAGTTCGTTTATCCACAAAGATCATATTGAGTATAAATATTGAACATCAAAATGCACAAACCACAATAGTCTATTCTGATACCACAATAGTGTAGCAATAACTACCACAATATGAATAAAAGGCAAACACTACCAATGATTCAACACAATAAATATCCACAATAATATAAAGTTCAATATGTAGCTCATATTTCACAATAATATGAACTACAATAAAAGTTAGTGGATATTTCTATCAACACTATTGTGGAATAACTTCTTTATATTATTGTGGAATCAATAACTATCCACAAAGATACTATGGAAATATCTTTTATTGTGGATATTTTCATACTATTGGGCTTATTGAATATCAAAATGCATCTCCCCATAAGCTACATTTCATGACCTATTTATTAACGGGTCCATACATATTCCTCATATTTATATTGTTAATGGCTCTCACATCCTTATTTGTGATACTTCTTTTCAAACTTCTATTTGTTATTGATAAGTTCGCTATATTCCAAATGTATCCACAAGGTCTAATTTGTTTACATATAAAACCCTTTTTATACCTATTTTGTGGTTTTTTTCTTATTCATTCCATCTTTTGCAATATATGCAAAAAAGCGATGGAGTAGGCATCATGATTCAGAAAGTGTTTATTATCTTGTGAATTAGTGTGCAACAACTCAGCACCTATCCACAAGGTTTAAAGTATCACTCTATGAAAGAATTTTGATCATTGGCCAGAGTAATACAATTCTAAAGTTGGGCCCATGTTCAGTTGTCTCCCAAGCACCCACGGTTCGATTCCCAGCTACGGCACATTTGCAAGGATTTTTCCTCCAAATGGGAATTGCAACTAAGGGACGCTGGGCTTCTGTGCTGCCCGCCGCGAGTGCTTCCCGATTTACCCTGGTGGTCGGTGGGAAACTTCCGTGGGGCCGGACCGGCCACCCCCAGGATAGTCAATAAGAGGCTAACTGGGTTTATCAATTTTTTTTTTTAATTTTATTTTATTTTATTTTATTTTTGTCCCTCACACCATCCCCAACTTAACTTGCAGCTATTTAATTGCACGATGGAGACAGCGAGCTAATCCCACAGCACCCTCTAAAAACATAATGCTCCTCTTCCAAAGGACACCTCCATATCTCACCAACCCTAAAATGCCCACATAAGCATGGGATCACCTTCTCCTTCATTGTTATATCATTGTTATATCTTCTCTTCATGACTTCATCAACGTGAACACAGTGATCGAGCTGCATGTAACATGCACTGTTCTTGAGTTACCTAAGCATGAGAGAGGAAGCAGAAGAGGCGGCCGCAGCAGAGCAGTCAATGAATGGCCAATCGAGGCGGCCGCAGCATCAACAAAGCCGTCTCCTTGGCGGCGTCGAAAGTGTAGTTCTGCAGAAGCGAGAGTGATCCATCATTATAGCGTCTGAAGTTTGCTGGCTTTTTGCTCCGGCGACGGTGAAGATTAGGCAGAAAGTCTGGCCGGGAATTGGTGTGTTGGCGAGCAGTGAAGTAGAAGGAGAACAGGAAAGAGTGGTTCTTTCAGCAGCAACAGTGATCATAATCGCGTCTTTTTCTCTGGAAAGTTTGCACCTGTGTTAGCTCCGGCGACGGCGGGGCTTAGAGAAGAAAAGCCGGCCGGGAATTGATGTGTTAGCTAGAAAGCTGATCGGAGTGGGAGAAGAAGAGGAAGAGATCATGGCGGCTGGATTCCCTTTCAGAAGCGGCGAGGGGCAACAGCAGCCCCCGCTGAC
>JBBPFP010000084.1:1811885-1828463 GCA_037974795.1 Kaempferia galanga
GTGTGGCGCTTTTAGGGGATGAGAAGCTGAGAAGAAAAACTGCTCGAGGAGAAGGCCAAAGGATCACCCAAGTGCCCGAATAAGAAAATAGTTAACTTTGGAGTTAACTAGATCCAGGCGCCTGGACTGTTCTGCCATGTCAGCAAGCAGTTGCAGCGAAGAGGATCAGCACAGTGTCGACGTCAGCCAACTCTAGGCGCCCGGACTGGGTCTAGGCACCCAGGAGGTACCACGTCAGCCAACCGCTAACTTCAACCAACGGGCTATAAATAAAGCTCTGATGCTTGAAGTCTAGCACAATACACTTGTACTTTCGTTTTCAAATTATGTTGTTACTGTTTGTGCTCAACTACTATAAGAGACTACTCCGCCTTCACGAAAAGAATTCTTTTAGTGCACTTTTCACCATCTTAGATTAGCAACCTCTCCAATTAACCGACCATCAATTTGGTCTTCACTAAGAAGTTAGGGCATCTCTAATGTATGGTATGTTAGATATTTGTAAAATTAAAAAACCTTAAATCATTTTAGAAGTGAAGTTTGAGGTTTGTAGTTATTAAAAACACAAATCTATTTTTTTCTCTTGAAGATTGGGCTTATAATTAATGACAACATAGTATTGCATCGTAATTTGTGGTTTATAATATAGAAAGATATATAATTTGTAACGTAAAACTATAAAAAAGAATAATAATAATAATAATAATAATAATAATAGAAGGAAAGCTTTTTTCATTATAGTGAATAATAGATTATTTTTAACATTGATGTGACATATTAGGAGATACAAAACCTTATTTAAAAATTTAACAAAATATCCTTTAAACATATAAATTAATCCTGTCAGGAGTAATAATAAATATTTTCTCACTTAGGGACCGACAGTAAGTTCAGATTGGAGTCGGGGATTTTTGACAATTTACCGTCCATTTATTGTTCTAATCCTGATTTAACTTCTCTTTATCTTTGAAATTTTGTCACAAGTGATTCTAAATTTAGAGCTTCAACATAAAATTCAAAACACGATCTCGACAGCTGGCCATGTTTCTCCACTCCACAATGCTCCAATAACAAGTCGCCGCGTGCCTGCGTAGCTGCCGCGGAAGACGAAGCGGCCCGTAACGAACTCAACCGCCCACTCCCCTTCCCTCGCCTTTTTAAATTCGAACCGATCGTGCTTGAGACGACGAAGAAGACGAAGAAGACGACTCCAACTCCGCCATGGAAGATCTCGCTCGCCTCTCCTTCCTCCTCCTCCTCCTCCTCTCGATCTCCTCCCTTCTCTCAGTCTCCGGCCTCGAGTTCCACGTTGGCGGTCCCCGCGGCTGGGTCGTCCCTGCCGCCGTCGATGAACCTGAGTACTACAATCGCTGGGCGATGCGAGAGCGCTTCCACGTCGGCGATTCCCTCTGTGAGTTCGTTCGAAATCCAAATGATCTCCGTAGTCTGATTTTATTTAGACACTTTTATAGATTTTGGACACGATGTTTCCTTCAATAACTGAATTGTTTGAATCTGGAAAATTTTACTTCCCTCTCGATTGATCATCAATTTGAATACTATTTGAATGGAAAGGGGAAGATACTACTCGCTTCAATCTCAGAGATCCAAACGATTCGGTACTTTTATCTGTTCTTGTCCTTCTTTGTTGTTCTAGATTTCAAATACAAGAATGACTCGGTGGCAGTTGTCGACCGGGAAGCCTACGGCGAGTGCAGCGCGGCAGATCCACTAGTCCTCTTCGATAACGGAAACACCACCTTCCGCTTCGACCGCTACGGCTTCTTCTACTTCATCAGCGGCACGCCAGGGCACTGCGAGGCCGGGCAACGCCTCATCGTGCGAGTCATGGTGCACCCTGCCATCTCATCCGGAAGCCCAGCACCCGCCCCGGTTACGGGAGGATCGTCCAGCTCGGGTTCGGGCTCGGGCTCAGGCTCAGGTTCAGGCTCAATCCCAGCCAAGTCCGATTCGCCTAGGACAATTCATGCAGGTTTAGGTTTGCTGATCGGAACTCTGCTCACTGTTTTGCTGTTAGTTTAATTAACAGATGTAGTTGGTAATCTAAATTCTTCATCAAATTATGTTCAGCATGACCGGTGATATTTCTTCATTAGTCTAGAAAATGGTGTTCTATCAATTTCCTCTCGCTGTTTGTTGTAATCCTAAAATTAATTATTGACTGTCAATGAACTGCTTGCTGTTATTTTCCATTTGGGCAAATGAAATATTCTCTTTAGGCTTCACGCGAGTTTGATCCTATATTATCCTATCCTCATCTGAAGAACTGCAAGTTACAGACCTAGCCAGTATTGAAGTTTCAAAGTTGCAACCATCACAATCTCTTCATTTATGTTCTTGATGAGATTACCAGTTCGTAAAAGCCTTTTCAATCTCACAGTCGACTACCGACTACAGGTTACAGTCGAACACATTCTGATCAATCCACGATCGATTTAAGTATCAAGTGATTATTAGCTAGCTAGTCAAGATGAAGGGTAATTTGATAACATTGTAAAACAAGCATCTTGCTAATTGTGTATGAGTGAGAGTTGATTATGTACTTAAGCAGTTAGGCGGAAGGATTTCATTAAATGTTTTATTGATTTCTCTCCGTGTATTCATAGGCCATTTCGTAGTCAGAATAAACATCATGATCATCACCAAGCCATATTAATTCTATCCATTCTGAGTCAAGCGTAGCTGACGCGCTACCTTGAGATTTAAAAATAACTAAATAAACAAAATACATATAAAAGGTACTCTCAGCTTCCCTCCACACCGCATCATAGACGACTCTCGAATCTACAAAATTAGACGGGCTTAAATCCTAATAAAAATTGAGAAATTAATTTACTGAGTGACACTAAGGCAACGAATTTCACCTATTGATAGTTTGTAAGAAAGAGAAGAGCCACAAAAACTTTGTTTTAAAAAAAAAAAACTATTTATTTCCAAAACCTAATTGCGATTCAGTCGGGAAGGGCAAGATGCCTTCCGCATTGTGTTTTTGTTACCGGATTCCAAGTCATTCCAATGCATTTTTGTGCTACAATAAAGACGTTTTAAATAAGAACACAATTGTTGAGATCCAGCTTCTCCATTAAACTTATACATGGCTTCCAAGAATCTCCGCTTGGAAGATCAGACCTTTGAGTTTACCAATATCAACTGGGGAGGATTACGAAACCATTATTCTACCCATTTGATACGGCATATACTTCACCTTGCTAATTTCTATATCTGAAAACTAGCCATGTGGAATGGTGATCTTGCACAAGCCCTGAGAAACAAATGACAAAACATTATCCATGTTTACGAGATGGAGTAAAAGGCAACAGAAGCATCAGCTCATGCGCTTACTCTTTCCATGCGGCACAATCAATGGTTGGCACAAAGTTAAACCTAGTTTAGGATTGATGTCATGAAGGTGCAAGCAACCATCGTGTGGCCGTCTTGATGCCAGGAGGCACCTCCATCAGTAGTCAACAAGGTTGAAGTAGCTAGCTAAACTGTAGTAATTAAGTTGTGCAAGTTAACAAAGTCTTCCATAGTTAACTCTCCAGGCCTGGCCTGCATTTTTATTCAAGATAGTGCAAACAGGGTTGATGCAAAACATTAGCAGAAGATAAATAGGAGAAGAAAAAAAAGCACAAGAGGTAACATGTGTATTTTCATACTGTGACTGGGTGACCGATGCTGCTTAAAGCAACCTCAATTTGATCAGATGGAGATATGTGTTGCAGTGAATTCCGCAGCATTTTGCGCTTGCCGTTGAAAGCAGAACTTATCTAGGAAAACAGATGAAAGGTCACAGGAAACTTTTATGTTCCGTTTGGCAATATATTTGGTTTGTAGGAATAGTTGTTCTATTCCTTATAAATTCAAATGGAATAAGCATTCCTATGTTTAATTTGCAAAAACAAATTTAGATTATACTGATTCTATGGGAATTGTAATTTCCTATTATTTATAAGATAAATATTCAAATCATTATTTCTTCTATATTTCATTCTTCAAATAATACATATTTTACTCTATTTAGCCTTCCAAAAAAAATATATTGTGAACCAGACCAGGCTTGTCAAACAATGGTTCAGTTGACGGGACAGGGCGATTGAGCCAGATGGGCCAAACAAACCCAACAAGGTAGATGAGCTCATGGGCCAACCAGACCTCGAGAGCTCAATGGGATGATTGGAATGGTCAACCTGTTCAAGACAGAACAGACCTAGGAAAGGAAGGCAGACCAACCGGACTCATTTGAGCTGAGCAGGTAGATTAGATGAGGTGAGTCACGTAAAATATTTTATCATTGTGAAAATCATTTATTGTTTATCCTTTATAAAATTCTACAAATCAACCATACGAATAGTTATTCCATATCAATTCTTTTACAAACCAAAGCAACGAACATTTATTCTTATTCTATTTCTTGTCTATTCCATTTGGCGAACCAAATGCACTATGATGGGAAAAAAATCTATCAAGGAGAACTACCAGAACTTTTGATGAAAGTATCATAAACTGCATCAATAAAATCATACCCTCAGAAAGAGTAAACAAATAAAAAAGTAGATTGCTCATGAAATCATAAAATCACAGCCTTTTTTTCTTTCCCCAGTTCTACAATGATCAGATAGTAGCTGATTTGATCAAATAAGCTCTTAATATTATAGAAGCATATATATATGTTATGATAATAATGCTCAAACAAAATTCATCAGTGGAGATCAGTAATCTTGGAGCTCAACCATACGTTCTTGGAAAAATGATTTGGAAAGAAAGGAAACAGAAAAGGTAGAAGAATGCCAACAAACCATTGAAAAGAAGCTTTTGCGTGAAGTAACCAAGGGATATTCTGCACTTTGCTTTAGTCTAAATTTAATAATGGCAGCATCAACCTGCAAAGCATCAAATAGCAAAGGAGTAAGAAATATGTTGTAAATGCTCATGCAGAGACTCATAACAGATTCATTATTCTACAGAATTTAGAAGAAACAAAATCAAGTTTGATTTCTAGTGTCAATGAAAATACTTAGGAGAAGCCTAATAGAATCATCATTGCAAGCTCAAAGCATTAGGCATTACAAGTTGTGCACCAGGCTATGAATGTATATGTTCAACACAATCTAACTCAATCAAAAGCATGATTCAAAAATGATATAAGATCACCCCAACATATATGGATTACCAACTTAAATTTATTTTAATAATTTCAATAATATTTTTGTATCGCATAACATAACTTTTAAAAAGGATTAATCAATCTTATGTAAAATTATTTCTAAATATATATAAATAAAATTTTATATTATTTTGTATAGTCTATATTAAAATAAATGATAAGATGCGCTTATGATATCTGATCCAGCCTAAGAATTAAAATGTAATGAATTTGGATGTTGAGTCTGGTAAAATATCAATTAATCTGACCCAACCAAACTGGAGTTATATATTATTTACCTAAATTCAATTCTATACAAAATCAATCACTCATCAGTGATTCCCATACTATCTAGTAACAGTAATAGACTCCAAGAAAATTTATGTAGCAATAAATAATAATGGCACTAATAGTAATGAAAGAGTACCATTAAAAAATTAAGAATTATATGGTTTTTAGTCTTGGAGACTATATTGCATTGAATGACTATTATGTTTAGATTTTATATATTTGTGCATTAAGAATGTCTTAATATATTTTAGTTATACATATTCTTTTACACATAATATTAGAATTTAATTTTTCTTGCATTAAGCAATTCGTTGAAGGGGAGCCTTGGCGCAGCGATAAAGTTGTTGTCGTGTGACCTGGTGGTCACGAATTTAATTCGCAGAAATAGTCTCTTGCAATATAGGGTAAAATTGCATACAATAGACCCTTCCCCAAAACCCTATATTGACCGGAGCTTCGTGCACTAAGCTGCCTTTTTATTAAGCAATTTGTTTTTTGCATTGGCATTATTAAGTGTTTTAATGATGATATAAAAAAGTCTCCAATATCAGTCGAGTTGAATCTACTATAGAAACACTAATCAAATTATGATAAATGCAAAGATATTAGTAGTGAGCTTGTAAGATATTGAGATAGGGAACTTACATTAGGTTGAGGAAAAAAATTAGTTCTTTCGACTTTGAATTTGTACTCTGGATCTGTACCAAAATGGCAGTACTCTTTTGTCAGAAACTAACTAGTGATGAATTGATTATAAAATATAAACACAATTCAAGGCAGGATAAATTTTTAGGGATGTCAAAGACCCATCAAGTTCAGTAATCTGACAAAAGTTTCTTGGACTAACAGCAATGTGGATAGGAGTCATGAAATTAAGGCACTGGTAGATTGCCAAGTGAACCTGAAGCATTGAGTTGTTAGTCCACACAATCTTCTAAAATCCGAACTCAACCCTGGGTGGTGCTTAATTTATTAGCAAAGCCTAACCATATCTCAGTTAAGATGTACTTGAACCCAACTTAAGCCTGTTTACTGGACAGAAATACCCAAAACCAGAATCTGTTCCAGTCAGTATTTCAGATTTTCTTTCTTTCCTTTTTTTTTTTTTTTTTTGACTAGCTTGCATGCCTTAGGAGGTGCATCTCTTCATTATCTCAACATAAAAATACACTGCTTTCATAAACACCAACTTTCTGAATCCACTTCAGAGAAAGAAAAAAAGGAGAAAACATACCTGAATAGAACTGCACAAAAATGTTAATAGGCCGGTATTCTGGAGTCCGCAAGGGACAATCTGCCAGACGAGATGCAGTTTCTTCCTACAAATTATTCAATTAGTTCAAAACAACGTAGTAGTCACAGTACTAAGATAAAAGGTGTAGATAAGTTTTCTTAAAGAGAATCAAAAATTTTGCACATGTTTTGCCTTAGCTTCAGGCAGTTAGAAATTGTTTACTACAGTATCCAAGATGGATTGGTTGAAAATCGCTAAGTTTCAGATGAAGACTCAAGCAGAGGCAGTAGAAATATGACGAAACACAATTATTAGCATTTTAAAGATCATTCATCAACCTAAGAAATAAATTGAAGAGCAAAAACGAGTTGGTAATTTATATAGGGGATACATTTTTGAGTTGCTATAGGGGATACATTTTTGAGTTCCCAAGGCAATAAAAAGCTACAAGAGGTTTTTAAGTGATGCAAATAGGTTCAGAACTTACCTGAAGCAAAACGACAACATCAGAAAAGATATCACCCATTGGAAGAAGCTGCTTTATAACTTCAGTACTTATATTAAAAGGTAAGTTTGAAACCACCTGCAAAGGGAAAAGAAAATGCCAAGAATGGCTTTCCAATCAATTGTCAGAGATTTTCATGATATACATTGTCAAAAAACAAAGAATCGTCAGAAGCTTTTAAATATCATAACCTTTGCGGATGTGGGTCTCGTTTCCATATGATTCTTCTCCAAAAATGAAGTTAAATGTGAACATATATGACATTTTGTGAAGTCTTCTTGCAGAACCTACATTCTCAATAGAAATTTGATAAGATATATTAATCTCTGATTTTTAGAACTCTGCATTCATCAACTAACCGTAATCAACTTATTAACCAACAAGAAATTCAGCCAATTATAGAATTGTTAGAATCAATATGGAATAATGCTTTTCATTAAGGAATTTGATTTGGTCATTATCAAATAATATTAATAGCTACGTCAAGAGTGATTTGTGGTTCCATTTCCTTCTCATAGGCATTCAGTTTGATTAATTGAATCAAAACCTTCAAGCATAATGAGAAACTGAAAACTGAATTGAACTATTCCTAATTAGGAGTCTGTTTAGTTCTAAGTGGAAAACCAAGTACAAGGATCAATCTTAACAACTAGAAACTTGAATTCCATCAATGGCCTGTCTCAAAAAGTGTTAATAATTAAATATTCAGAAAAACAGTTTTTAGACAAGCCATGAGTCATGGATGTTCATCATCTTGCAAAGGCAAAACTTCAAAAGACTCAGAGTAACAGGATATCTCCAATTGTTCATCTAAGTTAAAAGGGTTCCAACCTATGTGGCTATGCATAGGTAAGCCAACAGAAACTTTCTAGCAGATCTGGTGAGCAAACAACAGAGGCAAATATTCATCTCACTTGATAAAAGTTATCCAGAAACAGATGCAACATTGGTTCAAGTTTTGACAAAGGTTTGGGTTACTATAGGAAGACAATGACGAGCATCTCCAAAGAAATAACAATGAAAAGAATAATAAGACGAACAACTTTCAAGAGATATATTCTAAAAAGTGTAAAGTAAATCAGAATTACCAATAATTGGTCAGTAGAATTAAACCTTTCTTGAACGAGAAGGGCCATATGTGGATCCTGAAAAGTAATGGTAGTATTGTCAAAAAAAAAATGTATAAGTACTCTGAAAAGCTGGTTTAAGATATTGAAGAAAGGGTTTGAAGATGATAGCAAACAAACAAAGCATTCTAACAGTATAACTTCGAATTCAAAATATGCATGCATAGCGTACAAGTACATAGATATATGCATGCATATAACAAATACAATAGGGTTGCAATTGAGAGGAGCAACTTGTTTAGATGCATGTACACAACTTGTGTAGAGCATGCTCATTTATATGCTTGTGAACAACCTCTATTATAATCTTGCCAATATGATCATTCTTAATTTCTTATGCTCCAAAGAAGCTTGTTTACAAGCTCAATGAATTCCCGGGTTACGTGTGATAATCATATATATATAACTGATGAATTGTAAAATTGAGGTTTAGCTGATTAGAGAAAGACTTAGCTGAATCCCAGTTCAATTGAATTAGGATTTACATATAAGATTAAATGAAGATGAACGATGAAAATCTCCTTTATATACAGAAACGACGATGAGAAAATCGTGCCGGTTAATTACATCCAGCGAATGCTGATACCAAAGCATTTCAAGCCACAATAAGCGAAGAGACAACATCTATAGATTTTAATAAAGCCACAATAAGCGAAGAGTTCCCAACCTTTTCGACAGCAACCACCATTGCTCCGGCATTTATCAGAACATTGGTCAAAGAACCAGTTCCTGGGCCGATCTCGAGCACCACATCTCCTTCTCTAACGCCAGCGACATTAACAAGCTCCTCATTTATACTCGAGTTTAGCATATAATGCTGAAAATTAAGACAAAAAAAAAAAAATCGAATCAATCCTTAAAAGATCTAAGAATGCAACCTTCTCGTCTACCTTTTAGACGGAACACACCATCACCTGGCCGAGAGACTTTCTAGGTTTGTGGCGACCGCGGGAGTTGAGTGATCGAACAGTGGAGTGGTAGTCATCTTCACCGATCCGTCGTACTTCACTCTGGCCGGCAGCGGCGACGACGAAGGGGAGAGGACGCCGACGAGGGGAAGGGACGAGGGAGGAGACTAGCGTCCTCAGCGGCGGAGAACACGACACCGAGTAGGGCGAAAGAGAGCGCGTCGGACGAAGAACAAGCATCCTATTCGTCTTCGCCGGGGCTTTTCTGTCGCACGATCGGCGCAAGTGTGAGTAGCCGGGCGGTGGATGGGGTGAGATATGCGTGGAATAAAGCACGTGCATGGCACGTGCAACTTTTGATATTTTTTTAAAATGTCATACCGTCCACTCTTAACTATCATTTAGGTAATTTAAGTATTCTTATTCTAAGACGAGTTGAAAATTTTATAAAATAATTTTAAATAGGAAATGATTCAAAATTTTGCTATTTTTAACACAAAAAATCCGATCATACTTAAAATTCAACTAAGTATACAAATCACTAGTCGTCTAGTCGATCAACAATGGAGATCATCACAGCTATATTTAAATGTTTACATATCTAGAAAGAAGGGGGGGAAGGAGTTTAACTTTAATCTTATTTGAGGCAGTAGTTCATTGTATTGCAGCATCTCTGCCACTTAAGGCTGTGCGTGGGAGTTATGAATGTTCAGCTGCACACAACTCCAGAGCTTGTTCAGCTTCTCTCAGAAAGAGGCGTGTGAGATGCTTCTGCCCTCTTCGATACACCACGCAAGCCCGCCGTGTTCTGCTCATCGACTTCTCCTGTGTCGAGCTCGTCTTGGTCCTGTAATGTCTCAACAGAAAAGGTTGTGTAAGCTTTGGTAGAAGGATATCATCCACAAGCCAATAATTTGTATCTTCCAACAAGCGGGAGTACAAGTGGTGAGTGTACCATCAACCAGAGCTCCTAAGTGCTAAAAGAAAGATCTCTATTTAAAAAAATCATGCGGCGAAATCTTGAAATCCAGAGGCAATTCATAGTCAAACTGATGAATGAAAATTGAATAAGCTCATATGTGATAATTAAGGCTTGTGGTGAATCGTGATGCGACTAGAAATAAGGTCAGCATACCTTTCAAAATCTTGAAGCTCCGTGACTGAGTTTGCGAGGATTTCATCATCACAGGTTTCTGTTCCGGATCCCTCCTCAAGTTCTGTCATTCTTGTAAAGAAGAAAATTTAGGCCCAAATTTGAGAATTTACAACTGCTAATTGTATTCATACTAGAAAATTACAAGAGACGACAGTATGCTACTAAGAAAATTAAGAAAAACAAGGGTTGAATTTTTTTTAACTATTCGATCTCAATTCCAACCCCAATTTTGACAACTATGAATTAAAATAAGGTTCAAGCTCAAAAAATGTAGAGTAAGATTTAGAGTACTTCATGCGGAGAAGTTCAACAAGCAGCTCCAACGCTCCATAATCCCCACATACTTCCCATACAGCTGCTTCAAGATCTATATCAGACGGTTGTCTCCCCTCTCCAGCCGTGCCAAGCTGCCAATGGAAAAGAGGAAAGGGAATCAAAGGGGTACTAGAAACAAATGATTTATTTTTCAAATCAAAATATCCAAAATTATTATTTTTTTAAATCTAATTTTAAAAAAAAACAGAATTTAAGTTTCTCGCCCTCTTTCTTTTCCTCTAAGACAGTCAAAGGGAAGATAGACTAAGGAATACTTTCCTTATCCTTTTTCTACAGAATTTATCCTCTACCTCTATGCTCTTTCTGTCCCTAGTTATATGCACAACACCAAGAAACCAAAGAGTTTCAGCCATTATATATCATTACCTCTTCTAGTAACGAAGTAACTTGCCTAAGCTCATGCTCTTGCATTGCAATCGTCCGTAAAGCCACAAGAAACTCTTGAGGAAAAACTAACTTGCTCAAATATGAAGGAACTTTACGCTCTCCGCTCCAACTATAGTTATAGGTCTGGCCAGCCAGATTTTTTGTACTGTCTTGACATTTTTCCCTGAAGAAGCCATGATCAAGTAAACTTTTCGGTAGGAGACATCTAAGTTCAACTTTCTGCAGGTAAGAACAAAATTGTAAGCAAATCGGAAGATACACCAGACAACAAGGGAATAAAATTTGCTACATTTTCTTGATAACTTGTGAAGAAATTTAACAAAAAAATTGAAGAGATTGAATCCAATAATTTGCCAACTTTTAGATGGAAAATGATATTATGAAGATACTGAACGTCCATTTATTTTTCCCAAAAATAAAACATATTTTATTAAAATCTTAATAACAACTGGCATGACTCGAGCTAGGAAGCCAGTAACGATTGCATAACATGAAGATTATGACTCCTCTAAGATACAGCATGAATAGTAGTCACAAGCATTAGAGACTATGTAATCATGATTTGTAACTAATGAAGTGGAATAAGGCAGTTTAAACTAGGAGCAGTTTCCTAGTTATGTCATTCATAAGAA
The DNA here is from genome assembly GCA_037974795.1 of Kaempferia galanga. Classification (NCBI taxonomy): domain Eukaryota; kingdom Viridiplantae; phylum Streptophyta; class Magnoliopsida; order Zingiberales; family Zingiberaceae; genus Kaempferia; species Kaempferia galanga. The sequence continues at coordinate 1,823,629 of JBBPFP010000084.1, forward strand.
AGCTATTCATAACCTGCATTCTAAGAAATTTATATCGGATCTCGAATACCTGAGCTTCTATAAGCCCTGCTTTGATACTTGATAATGAAACATTATGTAATGCTTCCATGGGATAATGGACCTGAAAGCATAAACGAGCAAAAATGATGTGTCTATGGAAAAGTGTGTTAAAAACACAACAGCATTATTAAATAAAGAAAGTAAACGGCATGGAGGAGTTTGACAAAAAAAGAATAAGTAACTTGAATAAGATTAAGCTGCATAATATAGTAATATACTAAGAAATATTTCTGTACCATGAGAAAGTCATCTGGGTTGTTGTCAAGAACAAATCCATAAAGATACAACAGTTCCTGCAAGTAAACAATGCTGACCAAATTATAAATTTGCTAGTTTGCATATGAAAGGAAAGAAATTGATTCAGTAAAGTCAGAACCGAAGATTGTTCAATCTGATTCAAAAGCCACTGTATTCTAACTTTTAACATTTTCTTTAACACATACACAGCACATGAGACACATTGAATGAACATGATCAAAATCAAGTGGAACAGATAAAGTTGAGGTGTAAGATATAAAAGGAGACCAAAAAAAGTCTAGCTAAGAAAATTGAAAGTGATTTAAGAGAGGTATAGACTATAGACAATTTCATATAGCTGTATCTAACGTGGCATCAAACAGATAAAGCATTACCTTGTTGCCTAACAGAAACTATTTACCTCATTGCCTTTGTTACCATAGCTGATGCATATCTCTTCCCCTTCTTCAAAGTTCTGCTGGTCAGCTTTGGCAAAGACGGAGAATTAAATAATGATCAGATGTCAATGTGCATGTCCAATAAATAAATACTGGGCCAGTTATTAGTTATTACCAACTTGTGAAAGAAATATAAATTTTCTAATGCATTATGGTTTGCATGCCCAGATTGCGAAAAAAAAAATCAGTTACTAAGCAAAGAGAGATAACAAATTAACTTTAAATATTACAAAATTACTAAGACAAAAATTTCACAGAGCTTTAATAGCTATATTAGCATATGATGACACTTTACCAAGTGTGAGATACATTGAGGCAGGAATTCCAGTCACATCTCCAGTGGCATCAACCTCCCACATTGCACCTGCATTCAAACCTGAAAGGGGACAATATTCACACGTGAAACAATTAAGCAGAAAAATGTGCAAAGGTTGCCATCATACTAATTTTGCAACATTGACCAAGAGTATATAATAATACAAGTGTGTAAATAACGCGAAAAAAGCACACCAATAAAAACTCTCCCAATGTTATGGTAGTCTTGTGCAATTCATAGTTTATAGTCTTCATACTGTGCAACCATTTGGAAAATAATTAAGGTTAACAAACAAGAAAGTAAACTCTAGTATATGTCATAAACAGTGAATACAGTAAAGTGTTCCTAAAATCTATTTACAGAGATCATTATGCTTGACTTCGGAACAGTCATAGAATTTGGGATTTTGGCATACCATGGTTACAAAAATCAATTCCAGGAATAAGCCCTTCTACCCAGACAGTCTCTGAAGCTTTATTTTTTGAAGTTTCATCAGCCTTGCTGTGATCCTTAACACCATCAAACATAAGCACCCCCTGTAGTGAAATACAAAAAAAAAACTACATAATAACTGCGCATTCTTTTCCTAGAGAATAAAATGGATTAGAAGCAACTAACACCTCAGTTTTCCCATTCTGCTCATGGACAGATGTTTTACCAGGAGTTCCAGATGGATTAGTACCCACTTCACTGCTATTAAGTGAAGAATTATTGCCTAGCACCTTGACTGGCTCAGGAAATACATAAGAATGAGGAAATGGAATGTTCAGAGCCCTAGTCCAGAATATGGAATTTGCCCTGTACTTTAGCAACAACATAAAAATGTTTTAAGTCCGAGTAAAAATAATAGTGACATCATATAAGAATCTTAAAATGCATACCAAAGGAAATCTTCAAATCGCACTTTGGTAGCTCTGCCAAAAAGTTGAAAGGATACTGAACATTAGAACTATGCGACGTCAAATCACAGAAAGAAATTCAAAGAACAAAGACAAAAGAAAATGCTAAAATTTTGGCACAGCTTTTAGGCATCCCTAGTTAATCTGGAAAAAATATAAACCACAATTTTGTGTGGATATTTTAGTAAAGAGCACATATGTTCATTAGAAAGAAACTACTATTAGTGGACAATTGAATATCATTATTATGATTAAAAAATTCATATAACAAATACTTTACTGAAAGAAGAATAAGAGATGGAAACAAGAAGGGGAAAAAACCTATTTATCCATGAAATTTATAGAAGTTTAAGACTCCAAAGTCAAATCAATGCAATAATCAAAATATTTTGTGTTTTCAAGATTCATCTAAACATTATTGCCATAGTTGCAGCAAAAAAACAGGTGATTACGCTCACGAAAATTATTGCCATAGTGTAGTATACAGAGAAGGTTTGGAAGAAGAGAGGCATCGAATAGTTACCAAGTTGAGCTTTGAACTTCGAATAAAATTGAGGGCATCTATAATAATTATGAGTGTGCACCATATATGCATGTATTTGGTTTATTACTATAGCATAATCTCAAGTCTTGAGTACTATGTAAATCTTGCATGCTTCAAAAATCTACTGAAGGAAAGTCGATCTTTTCTCCAATTCAAACCATCTAACCCACCTATCAAAACCTTCATCACAATGCAAAAGCTCTTCAACTAGGCTTCGGACCTTGTCATTAAATAATGCTAGCAATTGTTTCCTCTGCAGTCAAAGAAACAGTCCTATATAACCAAGAGATCTAAATTCTAATTTCTAGAAATTTAATGATGTGATAAGATGCAGTTCTAGCTTTTAAGATGGTATTATAACATTCAAGTACCTGGACCAATGTGGCTCGGTGCAAGGTTGTCCCTCTCAATTCAGCAAGCTCATCTTCTGAGAACCATAGAGTACTCCCAAAGGTGCTCGGAAGCAAGTCAAAATACCTGCAATGGAACCTAAATCAGGCAACAAAAGCCACATACAAACTGAGAAAACACATGCTACTTTATCTCGTATCTTATGTAGAAATTCAGCCCGAACATGTTTTTCCAAATAGGAAAAGAATATCAATAACAGAAAAGGTGAATTTTTTTTCAATTAAAAAAGTCAAATTTTTAATGATAGATTGAGAGTCCTCACGGCTTCCAAACTGAGTTCGGACGCAATCGCTCCACCACCAAAAACACCATCATCAGAAAGCGATCATCTACGTCGCCTTCCTCGAACAAGGCCCTACATCGAGGACCCACGAACTGGTCCTGGAGCACTCTCATGGGCGTGATGGCCAAATCAAGCGGAACGACCATGACGATACCTGCAAATTCGTTTCAGATCAGAATTCCTACACAAGTTCGCTTAAACCCTAGATGAGAACTCGAGATTATTACCATCACCATTATTGCCAGCGGTGGAGTATATACCGAAGCCTTTCTCGGGTCCGCAGTAACGGATGCTACAGCCTCGCAGTTCTCCTCCGTTGGCCTACCATCCGATTGCAAATCGAGATCTTTCACCAAACTTTAAGCTAGCGAAAGAGAGAACGAGAAAGAGAGGGGAGGGACAGACCTGTAGCCATTGGAGGAAGTGGTTGAGCTTAGCTTCTTGTTCTTGGGGACCAGAAGAAGCGACGATGGTTCCATTTCCTCCCATGGAGCTTTGGCGGCGAAGAAGGTTTTTCCCCTCCTGGTATTTAGCAGAGTGTTGGAACACGATAAACGACGCGATTCGTGCAGGTACCAGCACGCACCAATCAATAGGTGCTTAGAAAAACCCACAACCCGATGAAATAAGACCCGAAAACATGTCGACTTTTTTTTAATTGGTAAGAACTTTGAATTGAAACGAAGTTAAAGTTTCAAGTGAAAGTTCTAACTTTGAATCCGATTCATAATTTGTTAGATCGCTCAAACCATATTTGAACATCTCAGAAGAATTCTTATCAGATCAACAACACAAAATGCCACTAAAACTGAACAATCTCTCAACATCTAGAGGTTGAACATCACCGAACAGAGGACAAAACTTGAATCATACTGAACCCTACGAGGAAACCTAACCTTGAGATAGTGAACATCACTGCCGCAAATTCCAAACATAAAAGAGAGATTAAATCAGAAATAGACCTATAAATGAATATTAATTAGAGGGCGAAATAACATGTTTGGAGTATCCAAATACAATATCAAATCCATTAGTAGTCCCAGCTACAGAACTGGGGTTGAAACAAGCTATCTTTCAATTCCTCTGAAAAGAACTATTCCTGCCTTCAACTCAACCTAGCAATCTCAGCTACAAAATTGGGGTTACAATTGTTATCTTTCAATTCCTCTGGAAGAAACTATTCCTGCCTCCACCACCACGACCTCTTCCGCCGCCACCTCTACCATTGGAGAATCCACCACCACGTCGCCCGCCGTGGAAGCCACCACCTCCGCGACCGAACCTTCCTCGCCCTGAGTTGGGGCCTTTGTGAAACCTATCTTGCAGTGGAGGCAATGTTTCCAGGACCTCGACGGTGAAAGTGCCAGCCTTGTCTTGAACTGCATGAGAAAGAGGAAAATGGTGGGAATAAGCAATAAAAAAAGTGAACGTTTGTTTTCATCACTAGATGGCAGATGCATTCCCGGCAAAGCAAAACTTATCGTTTCACCGACCGAAGCTGCTTCAGCAAGGTTTTCATTGCCTCATCTAGTGGCAGGGATACAAAATCATTTACCTTCGAGAAATTCATCGACATCATCAGCAGGCACATCAAACACTACGCCGTAACTATCGGCAGTGATAGAGG
>JBBPFP010000084.1:1838425-1851891 GCA_037974795.1 Kaempferia galanga
AAAAAAATAATGCTACTAGAATGAATTCACGTGTGGCGGACGAGTCTATAGCAAAATGTCTGCATCGTAACAAAATATTGCGGTCGAATGCGGCCAATTGCAGCTGGAATCTGGCCACAAATTGACTGAGATCCAGAAGCAGCAGGATTTCGGCCGCTAGCGTTGCAGGCGGATCACAGTTGCAATCCAGCCAAAATCTGACAGTGAACTGACCAAGGTCCGATAGCGAACCGGCAAGGGGCCGACAGTAGCTGGATTCTGAGCACAATCGCAGTCGGAATCTAGCTGCGATACCCAATGGGTTCACCTTCCCACCCAAGCTATAGTTTGGGTAGGTCCAAGTGGTCGGCGATCGACAACCGACGACCGACAAGCGAGGCGGACGTAAGGCACGGTGAGCACGCATGCAAAGTGATGAGAAGGAAAAATAAATAACTTTAATTTTATCCGAATATAATAACTTTTCTCTCTTTCTCTTAAATAAAAAAAAATCTCTTATCTCTTAATTACACCAGCTACCATTGCGATGCTAGTTTGTAAGATCAACACCAAGACGGTGATGATTTTTAGTGCTAGTTTTTAAAGACTAGCACCACCTTGCTGATTTTTAAAAACTAGTAATGATGCATAGAAAAACAGTACTAAGGTGTTTTTTAAAACTAGCACAAAAGTAGTATTGGTCTTTAAAGACCAACATCAGCCAGCGGTGCTAGTTTTTAACCTAATGTTGGTCTTTAAAAATTAGCACAAGTGGCTGGTGTATTTAAGTTTTAGTGTTGGTTTTTAAAAATCAACACTACATTGATTGCTGGATGCCATCAAAGGAGAGAACAAAGATAGTTTTATTTTAATTTAAGAGAAACGAAAAAAAAGTTGTTGTATGCAGATAAGAGAGATTAAAAAAAATTATATTTTGGACATGTCATATACCCACGTCGGATCTCCCCACGCTCACTCATATATGAGTGTGCAAGATATCATTTTTATAGAGAGAGTTTTATTATCCCGCACATCCTATACACACACAAAAAAAATTAATTTAATTTTTTTGATAATTAATACTAAAACCTAGCCCATAAAACACTGAAAGTAAAATCTTAAGTAAGTCAATATTGAGAACAAGTAGCACAAAGGTGAAACCGAAATCCTAGAATCATTTTCTCTGACTTTCTTGATCTTGCATTTCTCTCTCTCTTTTCCTCATTTCTCCCTAGACGGTGAACAATTTATTAGTGACATTCGACATTTTCTGATTTAGTCTGGATAATTAGGTCTAATTAATAAGTTAGTAATTGATCACCAGTCCCGTGGATTCGACATCTTTAATTGCTTGACGACACTTCCATGCACTTGCGGATTTGCATACATCAATTGAAAACAGTCAACTATCCCAAAACTTGTAGCAAATGCTAATCGGACAGCCCTAGCAGATATTGGCTGGGACTAACAAAATAATCATACAAACCAACAATTCCTTTGAATTGCTCTGCTTGATCAATCCCTAGCAGATATTAATTAGGATTAGTGAAAATATTCGTATGCAAACAAAAGTTCACTTGAATTTTTCTGTCAGAATAGTCGCTAAGAAATCTCAACTGTCGAGAAATAGTTTCTGGATTCTGAATCCAAATAGCTACGATGACTGAACTGAATAAGAAAACAATGAAACAAATTCAATTCACAAATAGTTTCTAAATCCAAATAGTTTCTGGATTCTGAATCCATATCTGTATATATTGGTTACCATAATATCGGTATATATGATATATATTTGTCAATTAGCCTAATTATAGTTTCCTAAAATATATCTCTAATTTGTATATAAATATGTTTCAATATTCAATAAAGGTTATACTTTTTACCTCAACTTTGTCGTATGCGGAATTGGAGAAAAAAATAGCAGCGGTCGAAACAAACCCTAATTTCGAATTTCTAATGCTCGGTACCATGTTAAGTTGAGATAAAAAGTATAACCTTTATTGAATATTGAAACATATATATATATATACAAACTAAAGATATATTTTAGGAAACTATAATTTGGTTAATTGACAAATATATATTAACTAATATATACCGATATTATGGTAACCAATATATATAGATATGGTATCTAATATATATAGATAATAGTTTCAATTTTGGTACCTAATATATATAGATAATAGTTTCAATTTTGGCATGCATCAAATACTTCTAAAATTATGCTAGTACCTGTTGTTATGCATCTCTATGTTCAGGGATGAAAACAAAAATATAGGAACAAAATGACTCAGTTCAAGACTGCCAAGTTGATTTACTTAGTCCTATTATAAATTTCCTTTTTCAACTTTGTAACTTTAGTCCTATTACTACAGTTCGAAAGATTCAGTAGAAAATATAAACTATGAATCTATTATCCCACATCATTGAATAAGTTACACACATTTCAGTGCTAGTCGCACTAGTTTCATCTTCCAACACATGCTCCAACAACTATGAACCTACAGGCTACACATTACCAACAATATCTGTACTGTGCAATCCACTATCATACATACTAAAAGCAAGACAATATTATACCTTGATCTAGCACAAGGTTTCAATTAGCTGCTCGGGCTGAATGCTAATCAGCATTTGTGAAGTACCAACACCATCCTGTCACCTAGTATAGTATAATTTTGGAAACAGAGGAAGTTCAAGGGCATACTCACCAGAAGAAAAAGCTGGGCTGAGAGTTGGCTAATCCACACCCCATGATGATAATAGAAATGATGATGGGATTATTTTGGAGATGTGCAGGAATGTATACGAGATATCCAAATGATGTAAACAGGTTGAACTCAACCAGGTATCCTTTTTAACCACAAAACAATAGTGTAGAGTCTGTAAACTGTAGATTCAATGTAAATATGCAGTAGATTGAAATTTTGGAGAAATTTACAGCTGAACAATTGAAACAAGCTCTTACTTTTGTGGCATCTGCTTTTAGATGCAGCATACCATGGGTTAATTGGTATTTGCTTATCCAAATACTTAAGCTATTATGAGATAGTTTTATACTTCAATCTCTGCAGCACTGTCTCTCCTGTATGGGTGTGTAGATTAATTGAACATGTCAAAGTACAACACATGAACTCTTGGATACTTGTTTAATTGTGGAAATTAGCACTAGTAGGGGTCCACTGCCCTAAAGCTTGAGCTGTTGTGAAAGATAGAATGTGTTTTTTATTTATTACCACTCATCAGATCCCCTGCTCCTTGATGGGCATAAGAAGGTTGTTTACACTGTTTTCACAAGATCCTGGGATTTACATTTGCAAACAGTGGCATATTGATCGACAGATATCTGGAACAATTTTGTGTTCCTTTATGTTAATTCTTTGTTATCAATCTTTTTTGACGGCTAAATATTTTGCTGTTTTATACAGCAATTCGCAGGGCGCCTAGAGGATCAAGCAAGTTTGACCAATACACTTATGCGTGGGAACCTTCAAAATAGTGTGCTTAGATCTGGAGTCTTATTGCAGAACTTGGGTTCCTTATTACTAGAGCTGGGTCGTACGACAATGACATTGCGATTGGGTGAAAGACCAGTATGTTGCATAACCAGCTTCCCTTCCATATATTTTAAATATACCCATAGTTAATTGATGTTTATCATGCAGGCTGATGCTGTGATCAATGCGGGACCAGCAGTTTTCATCTCTGCAACTGGACCTAATCCTGTGATGGTTCAGGTTAAAAACCTTCATTTATCGAGTTATATCTTATTCTTTTCTGCATCAACTAAACTTTCTTGTTGCAGCCTGTTCCTTTCTATCCAGGATCAAATTTTACTGCACATATGGGAGCTGCACACAGTGGTCATGGTTTACAAGGTGAATCATTGGGTGCTACATTTGTTCCAGGAAATATCAGCATTCGTCTTCGTGCAGGTATTCCAAAATTTTTTCCATTCTTCATCACTTTGTCTTTATGGTTTTGTTTTCTTAAATGCCTTTGACCTGACAGATGATGTGATCATTTACCTAGGTCGTTCCTTAACAGTTTCCCCTCAAAACCTAGGCACACAAGGTGGACAACAAGTACAAGGATCAACAAATCCAACTGAAAATACTTCCACTGCAAATGTTGCTCATCAAGTTGTTTCTGGAGCTCCAAATAATCCAGCTGTTGCTGGAGATTCTGGCGTTAGAGTGTTGCCAATAAGAACGGTCGTTAGTGTACCTACTGGGGTTGGCCGTTCAACATCTGAGTCGTCTGGCAGTGCAGTTGGGCTAATCTACCCTTTTCTTGCAAGGGTTCAACATGTCACTTCTGGAAATTTGGGTGATGCTGGGACCAATGAATTGTCAAATGGGCTGAATGATAATGGCCATAACAGTGAGCAGCAGCACACTACTGGATCCACTATAGAATCACAAAACTTGGAATCTTCTATTGGAGATTTCATTCATGAGATTAACCAAATTTCTTCTAATACAGTTTCTTTAGCTTCTGGATTAAATGCCTCCATAAATGAATCAGCTACAGCTTCACATCAAGGTCAGGAATAATCTGTCTAATTCACTCGTACGAGTTTTTATGAATTTGGCTATATGGAATAGTCCAGTATTTTCCCTTTTGTATTGCTCAGATTTTTGTAGCTTCTCTACAGTCTAGAGTTTTCCCTATGCTGCTTTAAACCAAGAACGTGTTATATGATAGCTGAGCTTATATGCTTTTCAGGCTCTTTAAGACACTTCCTTAGTGGAGGCCAACAGTTGCAATCGGGTATTAACAACAACGAAATTCAATTTGAACAACAAAACAGACAAAGCCCTATTTCTCAACTAACTGGCAGATTGGATCAGTGGCTGCAGTCATTTTTTCCCACAGAGCAAGTTCATGTTGATACCACTAATCATCCAGAGGTTGCTAGAGGTTCTTCCACTGATCAAGCTGGCACAGGTGGAAATTTTCCACCTGAGGTCGGTGTAGGAGTAAGTGAGGATGGATTATTCTTCTCAAGGTTAGTACGTAATCTTCTGCCATTGATATCTCAAGCCACATCAACAGACCATGATGATAGAACAAATAATCAGAGTTCTTCAACAGCAGTGGTAAGGATGCCCTTTTCATGTACTGGTTGCCGGACATAAGATAATTTTGCTACTTATATTGATGTTCTCTGTATGCAGGCCGCCATGCAGAACTCAAATGACTCTAGTAGTTCCCAAAGTCGTCGAGACCCACCTGAGGCTCCCAATCCTAAACGTGCAAGGGTTTGTAATTAAGAAAATTTTTCCAGCATACATTTTGCCCTACACAGTGCTTATTTGGATGCCTGAATAGTAGAAATGCTTTCATTTAGGTGGTTGAATGCTAGCCTTTTTGTCTCCTAGTAGACCCCTTATATACCACTTATATAATCAATAACTTGAGAATTCATACACAAATAATTGCTAGTCATTTCCAAATCCATACCAACGGATACCTTTCAACCTTCCGTAAGAGAGGAAGGCACAATTTGTTTTTGAAAAAAAAAAGAATAATTACAGCTGATCATGTCAAATTCCTAGTATTATCAATTAACCAAACTGTAATACATCTTTCTCACAATGGTCCTGATATATTTGCCTATATGTTTTCTCTTCATGCTTTGTACATGTGATGCAATGATTTTTTCCTAATTCTCTTGTAAAGTATTATTATCTACATCCCAGCTAGGTGGGTAGTTGACTATAATTGGAGTTGAAGTTGCAACTCTTTAAACCAAAATGACATCTCCAACCACATGTGACAATGATGCAATTAACTTTTTTTTCCTTGAGTAACGTTGGTGTCATGCATGAAACATGACTAGGGCTTGTCAAGCTTGGCCTAAAGCGGGGTCAGGTTGGGCATGACGTGGCTTGGCTCTAACAATTTTTCCCTATAAAATTCTTGATATGCCCAGTCAAAAATATTTAAAAATTGGATAATTGGGGTACCATAGTCATTTTTGTTAAAATGATTATAATGATCTTACAAATTCAGAAGAATACTAAAAATTTCTTAAAATCTTCTATAAATGCCCTCTCTCTCTATTGTTCATCCATTAGTTTTAGCATCTCTTCTCTTCTCCACCAGCATCGCATTTCTCATTCTCATCATTATCTTCATCTCTTATTTGATTGGTGCAAGTCGAATCAAGAACATGGGTATATTCATATGATGTGATATGACAAAGGATCATGGTTGTTGGAAGGCTGTAGATACACCAATATGTTTTGTGACATAATCTTGAACTCTCAGGTCAGCTTTTGAGAAAAATCTGAATTGAATTGGTTTGGTTATTAAAAAAATGTGAACCCGAAATTATGTTGAATCCTGAAATTTGTTGACTCTAATTGTTTTGGTCATTTTGGGTTTTAGTTTTTTTTTTTAATTTGAGTTCTGATCCAGATGTCAATATTTTTAGGTTATAATATACTACTTGTACTTAATATATTACACAATATATACTATATAAGTGTTATTTAATTATAAAACTAGTTAAATTTGTTTTTTATGGGGGTCTTTGTCAAAAATTGAAACTATAATGCAAACTTGAATTTGAACATATATAAGGATCATCCTATGACAGAATCGAGTCAGGTTGTCTTGGGCCCAAGCATGGCCCATTGACGTGCCTAGGTAATATTAGAAAAATGCATCTCTAATCATAATTAGATTTGCAAAGTTTTCTTCAAATAATATTGCTCAAGTAATGTTGATTCCTTATGTTGCATTGAGTACAGAGTGTTTTGATACATGGGAGAATGTTTGAAGATATGTTCCAGGGAAAAATAAAAATGTTGACATAGTATGTTTGATACAGTTTTATTAATGAAATATTTGAGACATCAAATATGCAATCAAAAGCTTTAGTTGTCTGGTTTAATTGTTGTGTAACCGACGTGGTTTTAGGGGAGTGGGGTTGGGTCAACTTTCTAGTGTGGAATTGCTGGGATGAATAATGCAGATGAAGTAGATGTTTGTTGTGGGAAGTGACTTAAGTCTAGTGTACTCCATAATTTCATGTCAATGAAAATCACGTCGCAATGGTAGGCATTTAGTTGAAGGGGAGCTTTGGCACACGGGTAAAGTTGTTACTATGTGACCTTGAAGTCACGGGTTCGAGTTGCGAAAATAGCCTTTTGCAAAAATGCATGGTCAGGCTGCGTACAATTTACCCAATGTAGTTTGACCCTTTCCTGGAACCCTGCACCGGCGGAAGCTTTGTGCACTGGGCTGCCCTTATGGCAGGCATTTAGTTAAAACTAAATTGATAGCTAGCGGCAAGTTTTGTATTTATTTAAATGACTTGGTATTCTTATTCATGCGTCATCTACCATCATTAATGTATTTGTCTTAACTATTTAAAGTTTCATAAATTTTTTATCATTCAGTTCTATGCAAATATTACTAGCAACATTCAAATTAATTAAATTCTTTTTTTTTTGCTAGATTAATTAATTGTTTCTTAGATCTCTTTTTACCCTTTATACCTTATACGGTAGAATTCGTCTCTTTTAATTATAGTTGGTTGGTTGTCTATACTCATCCATAGACTAATCTTTCATTTTGTCATCTTTTGGAATTGTAGCTAATTGTTCCCGTTTTTTATTATTTTTTAAAATAACTACACGCATCCTTCTTAGTCTTATAATTTCTACTATATTAACTTTTTAACATGTTGCTTTTTAACAATCCAACGCTTCGATCTATAATGCATAGTGGGCTGTACCACAATTTTTATAAAAATTTTGTTTTTGCTAATGTGATCCAAACTTCGGCGAATTAAGGAATGAGTTTTTCTTAATGGATGGTTGACCTAAGAATGTTGGGCTGATGGATCGCTCGTTGTGAGCGCTTCCCGATTTACTTCGATGGCCGGTGAGAAATTTCTTTGGGATCGGGCCGGTCACCTAAGAAAATGTTAGAAACACAAACACAATAATCTAGAGGCTTATTGCAATTTTGTCCACTCATCTTTGACCATAAATGGCTCAATATTCATGTTGCAAACCTAAATAATATAAACAATGCTTGTTCGCATCATCATTGGTTAGCAGGGAATTGCTGGTTTCTATGATATTATAAATGGTCATAGAATTGAAGTGGATGGTTGGAAATCTAGGCATACCTGTTAGTGTCTCTTTATGAAAGTTGGCCATCATTGCTTGCAGCCTTCTAGCTGACTTTCACTATAAATTTGATGACTGACTTTGGACATCAAATTATGCTAGTGCATTGGTTATTCAGCTGGATATGTAAAATCAAACATTTCTACTTGAGCGTATGTCTATATGCATTCTTGCTAGTGTCAGTGGGTGCATGAATTCTGGTTTGTGCATGCATTCTTAATACAAGTCACATTCCTTTATGATGGATCCCTAACTTCAGGATTGAGATGTTATTATATTAACTTTAATTCATCTTTTTTTATGTTCTTGTTATCGCTTGCCAAAAGATGCTATTATTATTGTAAAATAAATAATGGCATATTGAATTGCATGTACTTTATCTAACTGCAAATTAAATCTTCAACTTCAATGATATGAAATCTGAAATTTCCAGCCATTAGTCATGCGGCAAACTGTTTGTTTTAACGGCTTTTTGCTGGTTGTATCAACGTCTAAGCTTACCCTCTTCTGTTTTTGCAGGGAGAATGATTTAGATATTCATACGGGTGCGTCAAAATTTTTGCATAGTGCCAGAAAATGCTACTGAGCAAACCACTGGCAAATTTCAGGCGATGAAGATGTGTATCAACGTAATGCCCTCAGCCACTACTGCCTGAATTGTGCAAATACTTTGGGACTCTATAAGCACGTTGGACTTTTGTTAGTAAACTGGATTACTGTTTCTTTTAGTTTGAATATTTGACTGAACCCTGCAATGTTGGACGGTTTTTCTATTAATTTGTGTGACTTGAATTTTCTTTCTATTTCTTCTCTTTAACCCTTTTCCCCGTTTTGAATTTATTAATACTATTTTCTGGGAGCACATAATTTACTGTAACCATTTTTATTACATTAATAATGAATTGGATATTACAAAGCCATATCAAGACAATCTTGAATGGCTTGATCGGGCAGTAACAAAATTTATCCGATGGGCCACAAACTGGTAATAATGAGCGTAGATCATCGACGAGTATTTGTTTGACTCCGGCGTAACGCATTAACGTCGAATACCGACTAATTTTGTTGTATAAAGTTTTCCAAATAAAACAAATGAATCAATTTTTTTTATAAAAATAATTGAATCTTTAAAGAGCAAGAAGAAAGCAACTAAAATTCGCAGTTGAAACGATCTATTAGTGTTTCGAATAAAACTAATGAATCATGTTTTTTTATAAAAACAATTGAATCTTTAAAGAGCAAGAAGAAAGAGGAACGGAGCCCAACGAAAATTCGCAGTTGAAACGATCTATTAGTTTGCTTATAAAGAAAGCAAGCACAAAAACTCATTTAAAAAAATGCATAAAAAACATTACTCGGAGATTAAACATGATAATTCATCTGCCATTAAAACTGGAAAAAATGACATAATAAAAATCTAAAATTTGGAAACATGACCTTCCCATGCATAACAAACTCAACTACCACAATGGAGAACACGTTTAAGAGAAGTTGCCCCAAGGCTCCTAGATAATCTTTGTAACGGCGGATAGAATGTAAGAGGCACAAGATAATAGAAAGTTTTAGGAAAATAACAATCAGGCTTTATGATTCTGAAATCGTCACCTCAACCTCCACACCAGGTTCAATGGTGATTGAGGTGATCTGCTTCACAACCTCAGGGGAGCTACGAAGATCAATGACTCTCTTGTGTACCCGGAGCTCAAAACGATCCCATGTGTTTGTTCCTATAACAAAATGTTCAATATTGAATTCCCCTTGAATAGAGCACATTCACTATCAAATTCAATAGGTCTAACTTCAAGAGAAATAAAAGATAAAAGAAATGAGATAGTTGATGACTTTATCCACATTTTATTTGAGAAACATAAAAGCTAAGAACAATCTCATTATTAAATTCAACATATTAAAAGATTATAAATGTAGCATGGAGCCAAAGAAATGCACGATTGGACATGCACCCCAGCTTTTCCTTGGGCACACTCATCTGTTCAATCCTTTCAGTGCCTTACACTTAACCGCAACCCAAATAATCCGTCGGATCAATTTTATCTATAACCCCTCAGCCTGATTGGTCAAACCAATCTTATCAAAACATTTGAACAGAACAGACCCATCATCTAGACTAAACCAATCAACCCATTAGGGCCAACCGCATTCAAAATATATAGTTTTCAGGGGGTAAAATAGTGTTCATTTTTGCAAGAATAAGAATTCTTAAATTTATGAAATCAAATAGGAATTAAAGTAGAAAGTTCATATAAATTAATTGCTAAATGACAATATTAACACTTTTCTGTAAAATGATGTAAATGCAGCATAAAATCATTAGTCACTACCAGATTACAATCTTGTCCAAAAGTTCAAATCAAGCCAAAAAAACACATGCTTCCCAAGGATTCTGAATTGTGCATCAGATTTAAAAAGCTCGATATTTTGACACTTCATCAGAATGTCTGTGTTAAACTTTCTTGATCATCATATGCACAGATAGTCAAATGCACACAAAGCCATTCACATCTTTCTTTTGTTAGAAAAAGATCAACGGATGAGTACACTTTAGTTTACACATAAATAAATTGAATATATAAAAAATAGTTTTCAAAACTAAAAAAAAAACTAACAATAATAAAGATTGATGGGCATGAAATTTCTGATGAGGATAACAGTAATTGGAAAATATCATGAATCATAAGAGTTGGTAGTGCGATGGTTAAGGCATGGGAGGTTGCCACATGAGGTCAAGAGGTCAAATCTCGGCGTGCCGGAGCATGCCTCCCCCATGTCTTAATCATTTGCACTAATGGCTAGTAGCCACCCGTGTTAGCCCAGGGACGGGTTGGCGGGGCGCTGGGGGCGAGCGAATTGCCTTTTTTTTTATTTTTTATTTTGCCACATAGAGAGTTGGTAGTACTAATAGAGTAACAGTTTACGTATGACTGACTTACGCATTATGTTTGTATTGTCGTTTTCTTACAGTGTATACATGTATTGTTGACCATAGAATAGAATGACTAACAGTATTATCCATAGATGATATCCTTAAATTAGATGATCACTAGATTACATCTCTAATAGTGTTACAATACTAGATCCAATAGGCTAATTGTACCTTATCTTGAACTGGATGTGCTAAAGACAATCTAAAGCGTTGCTTTACCGTATAATACATACTAAAGTGTTGCTTTACAGGATATAGTCATTATAACATACATATACTAAACATAAAGTGCACTATATTCCTCGATATGCACTAATTAACACACTAATAAAACAGTGATTAAAAAACTCGCACTAGGTGCAAAAGCATCCAAAAGAGAGATTGCAATACCTTCGCCGCAAGGAGATTTCCTGGTGGTGATGTTAAGAACCTTAGTGGGCATTCTAACAGGCCCTTTAACATTGAGCCCTTTGTCCTTCGCACCCCTTACCAGATCCGCGCACACTGAACAGACAAACACAATCAAAATCCAGAAACGAGAAAGAAAAGATAAGAGAGTAAACCACCCGATCGGAGGTCAGACAACGCCTCACCTTTCTCCAGATTCTTCACGTTCTTCGAGGAGAGGGTGATCCGGATACGATGCAGTTCCTCCTGGGGCTGTTCCAGCCCTATCTTAGTCGACTTCATTCCACCATACGCCACCGCCGCCATTGTTTAGAGGTTAAGACGACCTTACACGCACGATCTAACACGAGAAATCACAGGGAATCAAAGTGAAAACACTTCAGATTAGAACTAGAACTCGCCATATCGAGACGATTCGGAAGAAAAACGATACTCCTTACCTCACAATCCGCCGCCGCGCTGCTGCTCTTCCGCGAGAAGTGGACAATTGCTCTGATTAGGGTTTGTTAGTGCCCTCTTATAAATACACAAATCGAGACGGGCCTAGCCGTCAGACCTCATTTGGGTTTCTAGAACTAGATTTGAGACGGCCCAGTAGGAAGCCGAGCACTAAAAATTTAAATGGCAAATTTGATTTCAATCCTCCAAGTGTTAGTTATCTTTCTAAGACCGTCCTCAAGAGTTTATAAAATTAGAACTTTAAAATTCAAAAAAAAAAAATTAAAGAGATATTTAAACGGATAAGATACATTTTTTTTTAAAGTGTAGGTAAATTTAAAATAAAATATCAATAAATTTAAGAATTAACTTAATTTTTATTTTGCCAAATATGTTGCTGTCCTCCAAAGGACATCCACGTGTGATGCTCCTCATACGCACCTTTCAAGTTCATAACTGATTTCAAAACGAGAACCACATTACCATACATTTGTTTTATATTGTTTTATATTGCTCCAATTATTTGTTTTATATTGTTATAATATTTCGAGAACACCCTAGATTATAGATTCAATGTACGTGCGGGAAATCATTATTAATAGTTAGAATTCTCCAATAATATTTTAACGAGAATGGGACATACAATTACAAGATGTTATAGAAGGACGTTACGCTCATAGTTTAATTTTTAATTATAAAATATTTATAAAGATTTTTTTAAATAGAATATGTAATTATAATACATTGAACTTCTGGACTATTCACCGTAAACACTTTCTGTTTTAAGAAAATGCCTTTTACTTACAATTCAATGAATATCGGGTTTGGTTATAAAAAAGGTATGTTCCTAAGGCATCTTATGCTCTGATCAACTTCGAATTATTAGTGTATTTAGGTGTTTACCAGGAGGGACCATCCCCATGAATCATCAAGGCTATGATTGAAGCATCACAAGCACAAGCTGCGGATCATGTACATGAGAGGTGCCAAACAAGTGCATGCATTCTCCTTGTATTAATCTAATGAAGATTTTTATACACGTACAGCCAAAGGTAATCTATCATTTTGTTAAACAATATAATAGTTATTAATAATTATTTCCTTTATTAGCTAACGAGGTAGATTCAATTCCTTTTCTTTTTTTTACTAATATGGGAAGGTTTGATAGTGCTATTTTTATTTGATTTTATCATTTTACTTAGTTCGACCCCGCTCGCTAGGCCTACTTAACTCTCTAATTATGTCACATTTGCATCTTAAAAATATCCTTGCTCCGATTACTATAACATCTTTGACTAGTTGCTTAAATATGTACAAAACTTTGTGTCTGTGGCCCTTCTTAGTCTACGAACTAAATCCCTCTTGTCGGATGTTCTTCTTGCCGATTGCATCAATCACCTCTTCCCTTGTACACCTCTCCCAATTGTTCTTAGATGCTATATAAAGGAGAATCAATTACTTTGGTAACCGGTGCTTTAATGACATACAATGGAGGAAGATGAAGGTGAATAGGCACCCCTTCATCTTCCTAACATTACAACTAATGC
>JBBPFP010000084.1:1868139-1884844 GCA_037974795.1 Kaempferia galanga
AAGATTCAAATTTTTTAATATAAATATTATCAAAATTAATTATTTAAATTTTTTTTGTGACTTCTTTGTCCAGGCAGATTCAATTGGTATACAAAATCGTACACTATATCAAAATATAAAATTTTTTTATTATGGTACGATATTGAAAATTCTGTATATCAAGACTTTAGTATATCATATTTTTGGTAGAATATATATTATATATGGTTCATATTAAAAATTTTAATAAAAAAATCTCATATCGATCATCTGGATTGCACCTAAACATGTATTTTTTCAATCCTTCTTCCTATATTTTGATATGTTTTAGTATATCAAGATATTAAAAAAATTATAAATTTTATATGGATTCTAAAACAAATTTAGAAATATCAATATATGGTATATTAAAATTTTTAATATTTCTCTCCAACTTTGATTCATGTATTAGAATGGACTATTTATTTTTTGTGTCGGTCTCGTTTAGTCATATCGCAATTATTACATTCTCCCTATTCATTCTTCTTATGGATATAAAAAATATCAATTTTGGGGGAATTAAATAGCGCAATCATATTTTTAGAACTGAGCAAAAAAGTTCAGAAAAAATCTTGTACCAAATTTATTATTAAAAAAACTATTTTAACCCAACACAATGTTCATGCGTCGGCAGAGAAAATAGTAAAAAAAATCAAAAAAAGTTTTTTAAATAATTTTCAATATAAAGAAAATGGAGACCTTCACCTGGAAAATTTGTATTTTTAAAATATGGTGCACATTTTAAAAAAGAAAGTAATTTGTTTTATGATTTTGTAGGGTTCAAAAAATTATTTATTACTCTGACACAATTTGGGTGATATGCCCCAAGATCTAACACTTGATTGGGATGTACAACACGGCTTGTCTCCACCGTTCGTTTACGTCCAAAAAGGATAACAGGGCCAAGTTGGATTATTACGAATATAGACATTAATAAAATAATTACACTGTATTTTTAAAAAATAAATATAAAAAATAAAATTTCTTTTTTTTAATATGTAACATTAAGATAAGGACAAGATTTTATAATACAAATCGACTTGAAATATTTCACGATAATGAATTAATTAGTTGACCAGCTATTATGAATACTGCGTGCAAACTATATACATTAAGAGAGCCAATCTACTATTGCCACGTATGCATGCAATGGCTACGCAGTTCGTACGTACCAATAACAGGCTCATATTTGGACTGTAACAATTGATTAATACAGAGCTAAAACATTCGTAAATTAATTAATTAATTAATTAATTAAGACTTCTCTTCTCTAAAGTTGTTTTAGCTGACAAAGTTATAATTAAATGCAGACTTAAGTGATTATTAATCTCTTCTTTACCTAACTAACTAATGCTTTTTTTTTTTGACAAATTAGCAGTCCAAGTGGTTAATTATGTACTGATTAATTATAGGAGCTAGGGGCCTAAACTACTTGAACCACTTTAATTTAGAGAATGAGTAATGATACCGAGGGGCTCCCAAAGTTTGCAGAAAGTCAGATGTCAAGATGACGTGATAGTCAGAGTCGGATAAGATGTGGTGTTCAAAGTCATAGATAGTAGGGTGGTTAAAAGGGAAAAGTACTAAGCTAGGTTGTCCGAGTTTGGCGCAAGTTGAGTCCCCTAAAGGAGCCTCTCACAAAGCTGCTAGAGACCCAACCCCCCAAGTCGTATGATCACACTAAATACACAATCAGTCAGGGCCGATCGAATCCTTTTATGCCCAATGTGCACCTCATGATCACAACATTTGCCTAGCTGGCGGGCTGCCGATCACGCTCTATAAGCACTTGGTCAGGCGTATAATTAACATATTCACTTGACCAGGTTAATATCATCTAGCACACATCTCACAGGTGTAGCACGTACCCGACCAATTCTACGCCGGTTAGATTTCCTAGTCTTATACCTACCTTACATGCGATTGTAGTACTCTCCCGACGAGTTTATCCAATCATGCACTTTAAGGCCTTTAAGGTGCTTTACCAATCATGCGATTGTAGTACTTTCCCGACGAGCTTATCATCAGTTATCATCAATTAGCCTTTAAGGCCCAACTTGGTCTCCCGATCAAGATCAGAATCGCCCAAACATATAGCCGATCGGCCCCTATGCTGGCCTAGTTCATCTGAACAGTTGCTCATCATATGAATTCGAGTGGCCCAAGCGTTGGTTGGACCATCTCCAAAGGACAACTATGCCAGCAAATCACAACCACCTATCAGAGAGTAACCGCCTGTGTCAAAGAATATTTTTCTCATCTGACATATGGAAGCTTCTTTTGGCCTATAAGCCTTCCCTACAACTTCTGCACCGGACATTCCCTGAAGAGAATATTTCTTGTCTGCTCATTACAACCGAGACCCTAACAGTTAGTATACAAAAGTACTCATATATACACATTAGAGACTTTTGGCCTTTTCGTACTTTTGCTTTTTTTGACTCTCCGCTTCTACCACATACTGTTGATCTTTTTTCTCTTGCATTTCTATATCGAGAACAGTTTCTGACTTGAGTGTCGAAGTACCCGAGATGAGGACATTTTTCTAGGTATCTAACGTTCTGTTTATGATCATCGAAGCATGCTCAGGCGTGTAGAAGCAGCTTTCCACAAGTCCTTATTACCACGGTGTGTGGTGGTCCTTGGTTGTTCGAGCACCTCTTCTGCCTCCCTAGCTCTAGCTCTAGCTCGTGGTCTTGTCATCAAAGTTCCTACCCTTGTATAAGATCATTTTCAAACTAAAATGAGAATAATAATTCAGTGAATTTGGTTAATTAAATAGTTTACTTGAGCTGGACGAATTGAATGAGTTGGTTGAGTCGACTGAGTTGGCCTAATAAAGTAGACCAACCGAGCATATTGATTAATATAAGTTAAAGAGACTAAATGAATTGAGCTAGACAAATCGAAACTAGCCAAATTATAGGTGATAAATGGACTACGCAGAATTATACAGACAAACTCAAAACCTAAAAAGGTGACACTGAGTATATTATCAATTAAATAGACCAAATATGTACGAAAATCTAATTAACTCACCCGTGATTGATCATTAATGCATGTCATGCATCCTCATTCAATTCAATTCCATTCTTTTTTATCAAACATAGCCTTATGAGTCTATGAGCTAAATGTCTGACTCAATTTGACCAAACAAGCCATTATCAAAGCAACTAGGCTCATAAAATCTAGCTATATTTCAGACCTTGTGCCAAGTGGTGCTTTAACAAAGTAATCCACTATGGACACTTTCATTTCATCACGTTGGGAAATTTGATGGCTATATAAATAACTCAACTGGGCAAAGAAACCCTCATTCAGTAATAGGAAGTCATCAAGCATGGTGAGAGCTCCTTGCTGTGAGAGGGAGGGCCTCAACAAGGGCCAATGGACGCCTGAGGAAGACAAGATTTTGATGGATCACATAGAGAAACATGGACATGGCAACTGGAGAGCTCTTCCTAAACAAGCTGGTGAGTTCATGTTCAGTTTCAGAAACACAAAAGTTTTGCTTATTTTTTAATGTATGAGGGACGAAAGTTACAGACTTTGATTTATTTGGAGAAGGGCTTTTGATCAAGTTCAATTTCAGGAACACCAAAAACTTTGCTTAGTTTTCATTAGGTTTAGTTTCAGAAACACTAAGACTTTGCTCATTTTTCAGTGAAATGGGGGGCAAAAAAGAACTATTTTTCAGTGTGATGTGCAGGAAGAGAACTAACGTTTGATCATGTTCAGTTTCAGAAAACACAAACTTTGTTTAATTTTCAGTGTAATGAGCGGGCAAACACTAAAGTTTGATCACTAAATCAGGACTTTTGAGGTGTGGAAAGAGTTGCAGACTCAGGTGGGTGAACTACCTCCGGCCGGATATCAAACGAGGGAACTTCACCAAGGAGGAAGAAGACACAATCATCCAATTGCACCAGTTGCTTGGAAACAGGTAGATCCTTTAACTTCTCACTTTGTTTGTGGATGAAATCACAACAGAGAAAGTCTGTGTACTGGTGAGTGTTGAGCTAGATCTCAATTAGGGAAGTTGACTAGTGTAAGATTGCAATGGGAAGAGACTGGTCGAAGCAAGGTTGAGTAGGTTGGCCAAAGTGGATCTAATTCCACCAGTGTCAATAACTTGGCTAGGCGAGGTTGAGTTACACTAAGGTTTCAAGATCTCTTATCTATATATAGAACATAAGGTTCAGTGAGGGTAGAATTAGGTGTTCAACTATACCAAAATGGAGGCGATTAAGAGGAAAATCAGAGGGATCCAAATTGACAATGGTGACAAGTTGTCTCTTGGCCTAAGTTGATCGAACACATGACAATTCCTTACTAATTAAGCATACAGTCGTTGAGATGATATCGAAAATCAACGAATAATTTTACTCACACCAAGTCCGCTTTGTAACTGTTTGCAATCAAAATCTGACCTTTACCTTGCCAATCCACAGGTGGTCTGTGATTGCTGCCAAGCTACCTGGCCGAACTGATAACGAGATCAAGAATGTGTGGAACACCTACTTGAAGAAACAAACCCAACCCTTTAACACTCCACAGAGAGAATTGAAGAAGAATAAGAACAAATCTGTTGCATCACACATGGTCCCAGACATGCCAGTGCCAACAGCTACAGAGCAGCAGCAACAATCTCAAACCGGTAACCGTAGCAGTGTTGACATCATAGAAGAAAGCCTCAGTTCAAAGGTCGATGATGAAAACTTTTGGCTGAAAGCTGTGTCCATTGCCGATAACACTTCTTCATCATCATCATCCATGGATTTGACAGAAGCAGAAATCGTAAATCCTTCAATTGGCCAGCAGTGCTTTGATCTGTTTAGTTCTTATGGCACTGATGATGATGGAATGGAGTTTTTGGTGAATTTCTCCATGGGAGTAGTGGATTTGGAGGAATTGTCATCATTCTAAATGTCAGGGTTCTTGTAGAGATTGCATAAAGCAGAAAAGACTAATTTATATATTTATTTATATTTTCAATATATCCTTTCCAAATGAATGATTTGTAGAAGTTGAAACTGCTTGAAAAGAAATTTAGTTATGGTTATATGTAATTTATCGAGGACTTGCAACTGAATCTTCTCAAACATCAACTTGGACACTCAAAGTTCAGAAAATGATATGATCATAACCCTTTCATTCAATTGGCTCAAGTCTAGATGGCCAAAACACTAATGATGACCTTATTCGCCATCACACATTATCTATTTACCCTAGAATCTAAACTTAAGAGGCAATCATGTTGTCTACAACCGAAGTCGAGTGTAATTACGATTGGAGCTATAGTGACAGTCATGTACTGAACAGGATTTCTACAATTTTGAATGAAGGCTTCCTTTCTACTAGTTTTATGCAACTGGTCACGTTATATGTTGAACTTATATGCAACACTCGATTCTCGCCTTAAACTTACTGAGTCTGGATGGTCAAACTGACACAGCTATCAATTTACCCTATAATTTAACAGTAATCAGGCTGTCATCGTTGGAGATTGAGAGTAACTATGACTAGAGCCAAAGTGAAAGGAGTGCATATGGTTGATTACAGGCATATAGAGCTTTTCTTTGTTGAATGTCCAAAAGTTTCTATGAAAGGGACACTTGAACCATCAAGTATGTGTGTTCGATCCCTTCGAATTAATGTAGCATTTCACGAGTCAAAGCAGCTATATATATGTAACTTAGCATGTATCTTAGTTTGTCAATTTGATTTTTCACTCTCTTACTTCACTTTAGAGCATCATTGTAACATGCATGGATCTAGGCTTGTCAAATCATTTGGCCATGCTTACTTGGACTTCTATATATAGCACCTTTTCGTTCAACATTGTTAGGTATATGATCTTTCCATTTTCCAAGTCTCCTTAGAGTATCAAAGTATTGAGTGGTGTGATTTAAAAAAAAAAAAAATTAATGAGAGCATGTTTTTGGAAACAAAGGGGTGTGTTCATCTAAATATTCCAATAGATGTCCTTTGATTTAAGAGCATCACTGTAACACATATCTAAGCTAGTCAAATCAATTGGGCATACCTACGTGGACTTTTATATAAAGACACCTTCTCATTCAACATGTTAGGTTTGTGATTTTCCCATCTCACTCTCATATTTCTCTTTAAATGCCTTCTAGTATTAAAATAATAAGGGGTGTGATATGACAATAATAATAATAATAATAATAATAATAATAATAATAATAATAATAAATCGACTATAAACATGCATCTTTCCACATATCTAGAGCACTTCCAAGGATGATATGTAAACAAACATTCAGATTCCAGCCAACTATTTGTTGTTTTGGGTAATGATATAAAATGAAAGTTTATTTTCCTTTTACTCAATTGTCCTGAGATCACAACATGAATAGATTTATTTTCTATTAAATCTTTTCTTTGAGACCCGAGAAGGCAAATGATCAAAAGCTGATGGACCCGATCTGTTTTGCGAACCATGGGTCGAGCAGCCACTGCAATGTCCAAGCCAGTCTCGCGAATGGCATTGCATGGGGAATGGTAGGCAGGCAGACAAGTGACCAACTTGGCCCTTGTGGTCCGGCCAGTGGCAGGTAGTTGAGCATCAGGGCTCAAACAGGTGGCTGCCCGGGCACATCTTACATCCACTCACAGGCGCAATTTGATAAAAGGGGAGCACAAATAGAATCTTCAAACCCTGATATATCTCATGTTAGTATTGTTTCTTTTACTTGTTTGACACTTTGTGCATCTTTCATTTGTTATCATGAAATATTAATTGTCATTAGTACACACTTTGGATTAATCATTTTATATATGTGAATTAGTGAAAAATTTTAACTGTGTATCCACAGTCTCTAGCTGGTCATTAGATTTGGGTTCCTGTATTTCTGAAACCGTATCGGTTGTAATCCTATTCATTCACAATCACATTAGGGAGAACAGTAGTTTATTGAAATTGCAATAGCTTCTTTCCTGACCAATTCTAGTCCAATTTTATTATATTTCTACTTTGGATGATACAGTTTATTCGTAGCATGCAAAATAAATCAGTCAGTTGGAAAGGAATTAGAAGCATCAAAGCAACCAGAGATTTGATTTCTGTGATAACTGATGATAAAAGATTAGATACAAATCATAAGTACGGTGGCATATAACTACCATTTAGATAATACATACAAAATCCAGTAAAAATAATTTGATCGATAGGTCACAAGTTACCCATTTCTTCCATGTTTGGATCATCTTTTGGCCAAACCACTGTTTCCATCAGTCGTTCGCGCATCAGCTCTAGGTTCTCATCAGAAATCCTCTGATACATTTTCGCATGGTCACATTTCTGAAAATCAAAAGAGTCAATGTCTCAGTTTACTATCAAAGAATCTCCCTGTTCTTGCATCACGATACAACATAATTAAGCAGTTTTTCAATCGGTTAATGCACGAACTTGGAGCCGACATGTGCAGCCCCTGTCAGTATTAAAACATTGTAACTTACTTTAATCCATTTGCCATACAGATGAAGGCGTGTTATCATCACTCTTTCTGCTAAATCTTGCTTCTCCTAAAAGAATCCAAGAACAAATTTTAGTTTGCACAGTTCAAGTCTAGGAAATAATGAAGATAGAGTTTGTGGTCAAAATTGTTAACAAAGATGTCACCTTTGCCAAAATACGGAGAAAGCGTTTACCATCAGTCGGGTTATTGTTCACGAGAAAACTACAAAGCAATAAAGAGTGATATTAGTGCCTAAAAGGATAGTTAAAGAAGAAAACCATGGCAATAAGATGTAACTCACTTATATAACCACATGTAACTTGGAGGGTTCATTTCATACAACTGGTGGAGCACAGTCCTTGTTGCTTTGTAAGTGAAGAAATTAATCAATTGCTGGAACACATACATTAAAGTCCTAGTCAGTATTCACTCGCCAGTATACACATAGGCGATTTCATATCAAGTTATCAACCATCCAAAAAAAATGGAAGTTATGTTCAAAAGAACACATCAAAGCCTATGCCTTTTCGAAGATAATTTATTATCAAAGGCTTGGAATCAGTGCAATAGTTTGTAACACAATCTAGTCTAAAACCACTTTACCATCCAACTAACAAAAGTGACAACTTCATGATTTTCACTTTACCATCCAATTTTTTTCTTCAAATTCCACTTTAATCTAAAAACAGATGAATTCACCTCAATATAAACCATGAACAAACACTGTGTAGCTAGAAAAAAACTAACGTGAGTACAAGTATTGGAATAGTGAATCAACAAGCATCAAGTTTGAAGTGTTCAAAGGCACCTTTTTCTCATAAGAGAGAGAGAGAGAGAGAGAGACGAATCCCACCAGCAAAATTCTCCAACCAATTTAAATTTGCAAGCAAACAATCAAAGTTTCTTCATCAAGATTTCAAGTTTCCCCCTTTTGAGTTTGATTAATACAGAAGCATTCTAACATCAATAGTTTTCTGAAATCCAAGGTGAAGATGAAGTAGAAGGCGATGAGGAAGATCCTGACATCGATATATGCAACGAATCATAGAAATGCGTTGAAGAATCAGGGACGAAGAAGGTGATGAGGAAGATTCTAACACCGATGGATGCACCGATCCATACAAATGGACTGAAGAATTAGGGACTTACCGAGTGAACGTCCTCGAACCCCTCCTCGTACTGCCCCCCGAGCTCATCCACCACCACGAGGAGGTCGCCCTTCCGCCTACTCCCCTTCTGCTGCTGCGACTTCTTCGCCAGCGCCGGCAAGCGGCGGCGGCGCCACGGTCGCCGAGAGTGGAGAAAGGAGCTGCCGAGCTGGATCGGGGGTCTCCGGCAGTGCGGGGCGGGGTGGAGCGCCACCTCTAGGCCGGCGAACGCCACGGATCCGGCAGCCATCGCTCCTCCGAAATCGGAATCGCAGATCAAGGTCGACAGGAGGAGAGGAGATTCTTCTCTCTCAGAATCTTTGAAAATCAAACCTTTTTTTTGTATATTATTATTCCTTCTCGATGTTTCTTTATTTGGATTCTGGTAACAAAAACAGAGGACGATAAGACGCTCCCGCTTCTACCACTGCCAAACAAATTTCTGAGGACCCTATTTATTTTATATGCCTAATTGAAATATCTATATTTTTTTATGAAAATAATTTAGTTAAAATTATTGTTTTAAATTCATTTTAATAATAATATTTTTTTTAAAAAAAAATTATTCGTCACGGGAAAGCAGATACTCCACCAAACTGCCAAAAACGAAGAGCGCCAGCCTAAAGAAAGCTGTTGTCGTCTAACCTGCTGAGGCTGCCGCTGCCGCTCCTCCTCCTCCTCCTCCTCCTCGTTATGGTCGCCAGTGGCAGCCGCGCTGATCTCGGGAGTGCCGTGGCGTGTTGTCCTTCTCCCCCACTGCCTGCTTTCTGCAACCTCTGACGCCGCGCGCCGCGCCCCTGCTTTTTGGCTCGTCTTCTTGCCTTCTTGTCCCATTTTTCTCCCGGAGTTTAGGGCTTTGATCGATATTCGAAGGAGAGGGTTGAGTCAGTAGGGAAAGCTGCCTTTTTTTGAGACGGCAACTTTGCGGTTTCTGGTTTTCCATGCGAAAGACTTGATTTTGCTTTTGTTCTTTCCCTCAAAGCGGCAGGTGAATCTCCTCGCCGGCGGTCTCTTCCGTGACGATGACGTGCACAGCGAGTGTATGTGATAAGTGCTCGCTGTCTCTTAGCTGCTGGATTCATTGAGCGCCCCCTTCGGTTTTGGTTTCTAGGGGTAGGGATGAGGGACTTCCCTTCTTGTTTCGGCGAGAGCGGAGTTCAGGTGTTCGATTCATCCTCCGGCAGCGGCGCCGCCGCCCCCAAGTCAGCCCAGAATGTGGTCGTTTGCCAGTACCGCGCTCAGCTCCGTGGTCACCGCCCTTGCATAATCGGCGTCACGTGGAGCAAGAGCCTGATGGGCCAAGGATTAAGCGTCGGCATTGATGATTCTGACGGGCATTGCCTCTGCAAGGTGGACATCAAGCCATGGCTTTTCTCCAAGAGGAGAGGTTCAAAGAGCTCAGCAGCGGAGGGCGTCAAGGTGGACTTTTTCTGGGATTTTTCTTCTGCCAAATTCGGAACATCGCCGGAGCCACTGGGAAGTTACTATCTCGCAGTCATCTTCGACCACGAGACGGTCCTCCTGCTCGGCGACTCGCCTAAGGAGGTCTTTCGCAAGACTTCCACATGCCCTGCGAATTCCAGGGCAGTCTTTGTGTCCAAGAAGGAGCACATATGGGGGAAGAAGGTCTACTCCATCAAGGCTCAGTTCTGCGACAACGGGAAGGCTCACGATGTTGTCATCGAGTGCGACACGGTCGGGATTGAGGATCCCTGCCTCGACATCCATGTCGATAAGAAGAGGGTGATGCGGGTCAAGCGACTCGTGTGGAAGTTCCGCGGAAATCAAACAATTCTGGTCGACGGCCTACCTATCGAGGTGTTCTGGGACGTTCACAATTGGCTTTTTGGTGCTGCTCCAAATGGGAATGCGACCTTCATGTTCGAAACTTGCCTATCGGCCGAGAAGTTGTCGCCGTGGTCTTCGTCGCCGGGCTTCAGGCAGTCTCAGCTTCACGGCGTGCGCTTCTCGTTGATAGTATATGCTTGGAAGAATGAGTAGGTCTTCTTCCTTGGCTCTTTCATTGAGCTCTAATACCATTTAGCAACTGCTCTATTTTTCTCCAGTTTTAAGTAGATGTCGAGTTTCTGAATACAAAGTAGACATCCACCGTAATTTTAGAGAATTAGTAGCAGATTCACTGGTTCTTTTGCTTGATACTAATTTCTTCAAAATGTGTTCTTCATAAAAAAGAAGCCAGCAAAAGCTAGCTTTCTAAACACAAATCGTTAGGGGAACATCAAATTCAAACTCATATGGAATCAATTCAAGAAGTTCCCTGTAGGTAGGTAGGGCGTTATTCTTTTGCGGCCAAAGGAAAAAAAAACAGCTCTCACGATCAAGCTTCCCATCCTCGGAGAATGGTTGCGCGGGCAACTCGGTTGACTCCGAGAGTAAAAGCGCCCATGCGGAGATCACACTCGTGCGTCCGGCACATCTTCTTCATGTCTTTGAAGCTTCTGGTCATGTAGGTTTTCAGCTCGGTATTGACCTTGTCCTCATCCCACATGAATCCTTGGATGTTCTAATATCAAAGGGGGGAAAAAAAGAATTTTTTATTTATTTATCAAGGAAACGGAATACTGCAAGGATCAAAATTCAGACAGTGCATTGTTGTTAGAATTTGCATTGATCTTTAACCAAATTTGGTACCAAGTTAATGAAATATGTAACTCACTCAAGTTGCGAACATTAAGCACTAACCTGAACCCACTCAAAGTAGCTCACAGTAACACCACCAGAGTTTGCATATATGTCGGGAAGAATGACAACACCTTTCTTAGACAAGATCTGAAAAATAGGGAGAAATTATAATGATAAAACGAGCCTTAGAGTGATCACATCATACAGTTAAAATCAATAATGGCTCTATAAGACTTTAGTATCACCTCATCAGCCTCGGGATCAGTTGGATGATTTGCTGCCTCGATGATGAATTTGGCTCTTATGTCATTGGCATTTTCCCTTTCAAATGGCATTGGATCAATTTGTAAGAAAAAAAGAAAATATTGTATTTTGCTTCTTCAATTCAGTGTACTTTTTAAAGGGAAACTAGGAGTGGAACATAAAATTTAAGGCTCATGTTTTGGAAAGAAAACTAAGATTAACGGTTGAGAACCTGTTTATAACGCCTCCAAGTGCTGCTGGAATAAGAACATCGCAGTCTTCTGTTAGCAGGGAACCTGGATTAATTGATTCTCCACCGTTGAAGCCTCTGATTCCATGATTCTCCACACAGTGTTTCAGTAGTTTTTCAATGTCAAGACCTTTAGGGTTCTTGGTTGCTCCCGACACATCGCTCACAGCAACCACTTTACCACCTGCTTCGCTAATGAGTTGAGCAGCCCAAGAACCAACATTGCCAAAACCCTGAATGTTGAAAAGGACATGATATTATGATCTTGATGAAAAATTAACTAGTAAAACAAATAACAATCTCATTGTGTTCCCTGGTTTATGATCATAATGATTTCTGATTTTTCATCTTATCGAACTAAAGGCAATGATGCAATGTAACTAGACGTTGAAAAAAAAAATTAAAAGTTCTTGAATGTAATTGAATACCCTTCCTTCTGATACATTATAATTTTGAGTTTCTCATTCTGGACCAAGCTACATTGTTTTATTTTTGCAGAAAAGAAAATTTTTTTCCTTCTAGTTGTGGATACATTTTCTTAACATATGAAATTGGTCGATTGCAATATATAACCAAAAACTAAATGGCTTCACCTGTATCACAAAGCGGTGATCTTTAATGCTCTTTCCATGATCAGCAAGCAGAGCTTCTGTTGCAAACAGGACACCCCTTCCAGTAGCTGCATCTCTACCAAGAGATCCACCAAGATCCTTGGCAAAAGAAAAACATTCAGCAGGGAAGGGATTGAACGTGTATGTTGCTCTCAACAAAGGATAAAATCTAGAAATTGATTTAAGTTTATTTTCTGGTTTAAATTGTCAAATTATATCTATATCTTTCAACAATTTGGAAAACATATGAACATTAAGTAATTGGAAACACAATGACATGAAAGCATTCTTCTTTATTTCCTTTACTAAGGACACCAGCAGCCATGCTATCTTAATGGACAAAATTTCACTAAGCGTTCAAGGTAAAGGATGCTCAGAAGTGTGATAAACATAAACAAAAATGGAAAGAGTTAATATCGAGATTAGTTAGATGTCTTACATTTAACTACTGTGCTATCGTATGAGTTAAAATATCTACCATGATTAGTTAAAATATCTACATAAGAACACTAAATTTATTAAAGTCATGGGAAAGGTTTTACCTAAAGTCATGGGAAAGGTGTTACCTGGAAAAAATGTCTGCAAGTCAGACTAAATCTCATATAATTGTGGTCCCAGAGATACACCCTCATGGCAGATCAGTATACAAATTTATCCAGTGAGATAAAAGGCTTAACTACAAACAAATTCTGCGACATTGTATGGTTCATGAATTAGTGTCCAACTATTATGTGATCATCTCTCACTCACAAGTACCACACATCATTTGGTAGGATTAACAAGCAGTTCTGAAGTTGAAAGTTTTTGTTTTTTCAGATCATATCTGCATCATAATGCAGTATTACACACATTTTTTTGGCAAACTATATCTGTTAATGGCTCAGTTCAAAAACCAACCAACCTTAAAATTCTAATGATGTTTTGAACTGAACCTGAGGCATGACTCATATTGCACGACCACAATTGAATCTTGATTGGGTTTCTAGTGAGAATGATGTCACTATATTATTCTCCAAAGAATTCAAATTGGATCATTGTTAACCAATATTAATTAAACTGGTTGTCAGATTGGTTTGGCGATAATAATGCCTACATTAAACAAACTTGAATTCAACAATATAAATTCAAACTGTCAGATATTAGAAATGCTTGAATTATGAGTTATCTAGATAATAGTGGAAGTGTATAAATTCCAATCCTGGTGCACTTACAACAGGTTTTCCAGTCACAACAGCAGGTGAGTAACCATGAAATTTTGAGTACTCATCTAGAATCCACGCCATTGTCTATGTCATTTGCAGGAAAAGAGTTAGATCCATCAATATGAGAAAAACAAGTTAACTCAATAAACATCGGGGAAAAATCAGAGTAAAGATAACAAACCTGTGGGTTGGTTCCCATATCAGGTGCTGGCACATCAGTGTGAATGCCAATTAGATCATGTATCTTCTGTGTAAAAACTCTAGTAAGTCGCTCAAGTTCAGTGATAGTAAGTTCTCTGGGACTACATCCTATTCCACCTTTAGCACCTCCATATGGAATGTTTGCTACGGCTGTTTTCCAGGTCATTAGTTGTGCCAAGGCATTCACTTCGTCTGGGTCAACCTAAAGTAAATAAAAATTTGTTTCAAAAGAAATCAACTTTTGTTTCTCTGTAATAGTACAAACCGAAAATAGGAACTGGGATGCCATGGATCATTGTCAGACAAATATGGTATAGAACTAAAACAAAAGAAAAGGTTGAGATGGTATGATCACATCCAAAGGCGACCAAACAAATTTAATAGAGTGAAGGTGTAAGGATAAGCAGAAAACTATTTTGAATATTATAGTATATAATTTTGCAGCATATAGTTTAGTGAAACATACATTAGCGGGAGCGACCCTTCCCGGGACCCGTCTTAGCGAGCTTCGTGCACTAGACTACCCTTTATATAATTAAGATCCACATAACCAATCCCAAAACGTCAGATCAAACACAGTTTAATGATGATGGCCATACATTATTATTATATTTCAATATGGTTAAAAATGTTTGAAAAAAACATGGTCCAAAACTTTTTCTGTGCCAATAGAATCCAGTGTGATTTAATATTTAGTGTATGATGGTCACAGGTCCAAAGAAGATTAAATCAAATGTTTTTTTAAACAACTATAGTTGTAATTTCAAGAGCGATAAAATTACTATATTTCCTTTTCAGCATATGAAACAAAATTAAAGTTAACATTTAATTCTTTTTCCATATAAAAAAAATACATTTTTCCTTTATTAGGCCAAAGAGGTACAAATTCAGATATATTTCGTTGTCACTTGCTTGCATACCGTAATAATCATAACATGCAACAATGGTCCCTTGAAAACTAATCACAAGCTGCCAAAATAATGTAACTTTCAAAGCAAAAAGGAGAATCTGTGATAAATACCCAACATTATACAGACCACAAGCAACAAGAAAACAGGTTTCCCATAATGACAATGCAACAGAGTTTGATAAAACATGTCCATTAGATTAAAGAGATACAGATTAGTATCTAACAAGTAGTAAATGGTTTTTTTTAGCAGGTCATAATTAAAAATAAAAAAAGTAAAAAAAAAAAAAACATTTTGGATGCAATTCATTTGATAGAAACACTATTTAACAACCTTCTCTGCGTTGCTGCTTTCGAAATAAAAGGGTTCCAAAAGAACTAGAACTAGATATCTTGAGCTTTTGTTGATTCAAACTAAAGTTGGAGGCGTATATTAACAGGAAGTTCCTTATTTAGAACCTTGTTAAGTATACCAGATGTTATGCATAGTAGAAGCATAGTCCCTAGACACATACAGTAGCAATCATGCTTCTAAAAGAAGTACCAGAATGACATACAACTGAGCAAAGCAAACTGTTTTGCACAGAGAGAGAGAGAGAGACAGAGAGAGAGAGAGATCCAAGATCTAAGGTGGTCAATGGAAGACAAGTGGTCAAAGAGAGAAGATACATTGGGGGAATGATTCTAAGATTACGATTTCACTATGATACTAATTAATGTCACTATGTATTGTTAATCTTCTTACCTCCATGTCTACACTGTTGTAGGGATTCCAACCATCCCTCGGGACAGTTTGAGTTAACTAGTGTGGGGCAGAGTTGCTATCATATAGCAAGGGTTCGAATCTCAACAAAATCCAGAAAAAGAGCCCTCCCCCGCACTGACCAACTATAACTTCCTGATTTACCTTCTCACAGATGATCATGAAGCCAACAGTGTCGGGTTGTTATGGTAGCATTTTCCACCTTTTGTTACATTATAGGGATTTCAACCACAATATTGATACGAACCCGCAAAGTTTACACTGGAGTGTTTACCTAGTTGGATTTCAATTCTATTAAGTGAAGAGGTAGCATAGAAAGTCTGATTGAGAGGGATACCCTTTGTCACTAAGGGTCCTCTAGTCATACAGTATAGATTATACAAGTCACTTCCTAATATTAAATTAGTTAAAAATCATTAAATTCTAATTAGCTAATTCCTTGTAGAGAATTAGTCCTCATTTCAAGATATGACTCTAGAAAGTCTAGTTAAAAAGATATATATGCTTGGAGTTTAATTATAAGAAATTTTAGATTCAACAATACCTAATAGACAATTTTTTCCATTTAACAATGGTTTTTATTGAAAAATGTTATTATTTTTCTGTTTTTTTTAAGACAACGGTTTTTAAAAAACCGTTATCTTATATATTTCAAAGACAACAATTTTTTAAAACTATTATCTTCGATATATATTTATATATATCTCGAAGACAACAATTTTAAAATCGTTGTCAAATATGTTAAATAACTTTCTCTCATACAAGTGAGACTCAACTATGGATGTTGACTTTTCCCTTAATATGATAAACAAAAAGCAACAATATCCTCTTCCTAATTACGTATCTTTTCTTTGGAACCTCTGCCCCATCAAAATTCACCTCCAAAACCTATCCTCCGCCACGCCATAGCTCTTCTCCACCAAAAACCTAGCCTCCGCCAAAACTCATTTCTACTTCTAAAACCTAGCCTCCACCTCGATAAAACTCATCTCTGTTGGTGCAGTTGTAACGCCCGCCCTTCTACTACTAGTCTAAGGTCGGGTGTTACTGTTCTATCTAACTATATTATCTCTATTTATTTGACATGTATAAAAATTTGCGGAAATAAAACTATCTTAACAATTCTAAACAGCTATCATGCTAATCAATTAAAGAAAGACATGTGAACTAAGCAATGAATTGGAAACAATTACAATTTGCATATGCTTTGAATTAAGGAAATAGAAATGAATACA
>JBBPFP010000084.1:1894915-1907283 GCA_037974795.1 Kaempferia galanga
GAAAGCTGGGTTTTCTCGTTTATCCTATGAAAAAGTAATTAGTTAATTAATTAAGCAACCAACTAACTTATACTTAATTATCTGGATTTTGTCGATGATTAACATATCTGATCATTATTATTATTATACGAATTATTATGACTCTTTAATAATAAATAAGGGCTGAAAAGTCATCTGAACATAATAAAAGGTAATTAAAAATCCACGAATTAAAGGCAAATACTATGGATATGGAAATATATATATACGGACAAAATAAAATTTAATGCTCGATCTGAAAAGATATATAAAATAATAAAAAAATCTTTTTATATTGCTAAATTAGTATAACTACGTTTTTATCTATTGAGTTTTTAAAATTATTAATGAATGCTTGAGAGAATTTTTATTTATTTAAAAGTGAATGTTTGATTAATAATTATTTTTAACTTAATTGTATTATAATTTACTTAAAATATTTTTATGTAGATAGAATCTAATCTTTTTAGATTCTGTACTCGTGTAACAATCTCTCATGTCTTAACCATTGTACCACCCCGATCGCACCGCCTCGAGGGGACCTGCTATCCATCTCGTGTCATTACGGCTCCCCGCCTCCGCCTTACATTTAGTATTGACACCTGTCAATTTTCTATTGGCCAGATTCTGACCGTACTACAACATTTTCTTTTGCACTCCTCCCCTGTCCTTTCCTTTCCCTTTCTAGGGTGGTTAGGTTTAGGGCCGAGGTCGCCCTTCTCGTCTTCGGTTACCGATCAC
This sequence comes from Kaempferia galanga, assembly GCA_037974795.1. Lineage (NCBI taxonomy): Eukaryota > Viridiplantae > Streptophyta > Magnoliopsida > Zingiberales > Zingiberaceae > Kaempferia > Kaempferia galanga. The sequence continues at coordinate 1,895,675 of JBBPFP010000084.1, forward strand.
GAAATTTGACGCCTTGGGGTTCGCGATGGCATCGGAGGCGGCTTCCGCCGTCCCTACTTCCCTCGTGCAGGAGAGCTTCGCGGAGCTGGAGAAGCAGCGGGAGCTCATCTCCTGCTGCACTCAGCTATGGAAGGAGCTCTCCGACCACTTCTCCACCCTTGAGCGCGGGCTGGAGATGCAGTCCGAGGTACTCCGGTGCAAGCGCCAGGAGCACGACGCCTCCACCCGCCGGACCCTCGGCGTCCTTCGCCGCCGCGAACTCACCATTGATGCCTCGGTCGAAGTCGCCCTTTCCAAGCTCGACGCTGTGCAGGCGGTCCAGGTCGTCTCTTCTGCAGCAGAGGGCGACGAGCTTGATATGACCTCAAAGTTGCGATCTTTCTGCACTAAAGTGGATTTCCTTGGGTTCTTCGATCTTGTAGTTGCGAAAAGGAAGGAGGTGGAGTTGATTCGATCAGAACTCCCAGTGGCCCTCGCGGACTGTATTGATCCGGCCAAATTCGTGATTGACGCGATATCCGGGGTCTTCCCTGTCGACAAAAGGCCAGTGAAGTCGCCTAGTGATCTTGGTTGGGCCTGTGTGTTAGTATTGGAGTCGCTGGCGCCGATCCTGGCGGATCCTGAGCTAGGGCTGGCGAGGCCACTGGTGACTCGAACCATAAGGGAGCAAGCTCAGAACATGGCAAAGGAGTGGAAACATAGTCTGGAGCTGCGCGGAGGAATTGAGAGCGTGAAGCCACCAGATGCACACACGTTTCTACAGCTTGTGGTGACTTTCGGGATCATAGAGAATGATGACAAGGAGTTGTATAGGAGGCTTGTTGTAACTTTTTCTTGGCGAAGGCAAATGCCTAAGCTGGCTATTTCATTAGGGCTTGAGGATAAGATCGAAGGTACCTATTTCTCTTTTTCATCCTTTTTGGCAAATTAGGTTCTGATCTAACCTATATAGGAAGATCTGGTATTACCAGTGTAAGGATAAATCTACTGTCCATTTCAATAGTTCAGTGATTTTTACTACAAGTTGGAAAATTTATGATGATAAACGTTTAGGTGGTTGAAATGCCACCTTTAATTTTCATGTCAAATGAAATTTCTCATTGCCCTTCAACTTCTGTGTAGATTGGAAGAGTTACAAATAATTGAGATTTCACATTATTATTTTCTTCTTTGTCTGATAGAACGACAGGTAGCTTTGTATGTAGAACTGGTATTATTTATGCAGAGTGTATTATTGATCGATGTTCTTTTGCACAATTTTCATTATTTTGAAGTACAAACTATGATCGTTCTGTTAATGCTCGTGTTAGGAAATAATGTGTAAACTTTGTGCATGAGGCTAGATGGGAATTCGTTCGACATGTGACGTGAGCATTTTTTTTCTTTTGCACACAGATATCATTGAGGAATTGATTAGCAATGGACATCAGCTAGATGCAATAAACTTTGCACATGAGGCTGGTTTGCAGGAGAAGTTTCCTCCAGTTCAATTGCTAAAGTCCTTCCTTGAAGACTCAAAGATACCAACTTCAACTGCCCAGGAGAGCAACAAGACTGGGCAAATTGCAGTATGTTAGCTCTTTGAAAATATTGCTATCAAATAAATAGTTATAGTTCTGTGATACATCGGTATATGTATGTTGAAATCACACATATTCTGTTCGTTGCAGAATGCCACAAGCCGCAAAGAACTGTCAGTTATTCGGGCTGCTATCAGGTGCATTCAAGAACATAAACTTGAAACTGAATTTTCCTTGGCGAGCCTTCAGAAGCGATTTGAGCATTTGGAGAAGGCCAAGGTGGAGAAGAAAAAGACATCGTCTAGCGGAGGTCTTGCCAACGATAGGCCCAATAGCCCTGCAAACAAGCGAACACGTGCCAATAGTAGCGGACCAATGCCCCCTGCCAAGGCCGGCCGACTGATGAACAACGCCTATGTGTCCTCCTTCCCTACTCCTACCTTTGTACGATCACCTCCGGTCCACTCCACATGCTCTGCAACATCTCCTTATCCTTATGACAGCCCACCAGGACATGGGATCTATGGTAGCAGGAGTCCACCAGCTATCAGAGATGCATATGGATACCCAACTGGAGTCAGCCCTGCTCCACTTGCAGCATCATATCACTCTCCACCAATGAGCTACCCACCATATGGAAATTACAACAGTGGCTTCGGGGGCTACCATAATGTATTGGCACCAGCCTATCAGCCAGCTTACTACAGGTAGGATACGCATATCTATATCCATGTGCTAATAATCTACAACCTTTTGCTTCATGCCTACTTGCAGTAACTAAGTAAGTAAAAACATAGGATGTGTGTACTAGATGGTTTGCTTGTATTTTCTTGTTTAGATCAGCTCTATTATATTTTCTCCTGCGGCAGTGTAAATTCAATCGGATGAAATGTTTTCCTTTAAGTGATGTATGTGATACTTGTTCAACTTCACTTGCTACCTTGTAATTCAATGCTGAAACTGTCTGTTGAACATGGAGGATAGGTTTTCACATGCTGCAACTATTTTATGTATTCTTTTCAGTTTATAGGGGAATCTAAAATGCTTTCAGAACTCATTGAAACAGTTCATAGTCCACATGGTTTTATTCTGATCCATGGACACATTACCATAGTGTAAGTTGTGTAAGTGCAAGTCTTAGTTGATTATTGTGGATGCCTACCTTATCATTATAAATGTCTTTCTTTGCATAGACAGTGATTGTGGTAAGCAGGCATGTAGATAAGGAAAAAAGGTGTTCTTTTTTTTTAAAGAACTCTGAGTGACAATTATATTTCTCAGTAGCTTGACTTGAACATGATGCATCAAAATCTTGAGAACATGATAATATAGAAAAATATGTTAGTATATTTGAACACTTTGAGCTAATATGAAGTTGAGTTCACTGGCATCTAACAACTGTTTTAGGTGAAAAACTAAAGCAAAAAAAGTTTAAAGAATGGAAAGAGTTTGTACTTTGATATTCAGTGAAAATTAATTCAGTTTAGGTTCAAATAAAATTTATTTATGTAAAAAAAAATATTCCAATTTAAACAAATGAAGTTTTAAGGAATTTCTTCAGCAAAAACACAACTTGAAGAAGAGATGAACAATAATAACACACAACTAATTAATAATGAACACAAGCAACTTGACTAAAAGCTGGAGAAGGAGAATATAATGCTTCCACCAGCGGCAAAGTAGAGAAGAAATGAAGCCACAGCAGCCTTCGAGGCATTTCCTGCACAATTAGTTCGTTTATTTGATGCATTTTGTTAATCGACTAATTGATTAATTAGTTACCTGTGGCCGGAGAAGTACCGCCGCCGCCGCTCGGTGCTAGTGGTGATGGTGGTGCAGTCGCCGGAGAAGCTCCAGGTTTGATTGCTGCTCGTGCAAGTTAAGTTAATATGATCAAGTGATTATTATTAACGACAATATCGTCTTAATAGTGATTACTCTTTTTGGCTTCGTTGTCATCTGTAAGACATTTGAAGTATAACTTAAATGGGTTGGTTTAAGCAAATTAAATGAACTCGGAGGCAAAGTCAATGCGAGTTGACTTTAGAAGACAGACGTGGTGACCATGTCCACTTGCAATTAACTGACTTCATAATGACCAATGCGGCATGCATTAGCGTTGACCGTCTAGCCATTAATAAATAAAAAATATTTATTTTGCCCCTCCCAGTTCAGCTATTTTTGAACTGCCCTTGGAGTTTTAACTCGTCAAAATACTCTTAAAATATGGAAGATCTTGCAGCCAATATGATCTGCCCGTTACGTGTGATCCATTGACAGATTTATCCATCAATTTAAATTGTAGTTTGGATCAAAGACGGTCAGAGGTCGTTGGAGGTGGAAGGGTAGCCTAGTTGCCGATCGTTGAGGGGGCTGCCTCCGGCCGTCCGTCCCGATCCAAATTACAATCTAGGTAGACAAGTGTATCTATTGATGGACCACAAGCAATTGTGGCCGAATTGTGATCTTAATTCGACCGTAATTTAAATATGGATCATCCCTTAATTCATAAAATCATGGATAAAAAGATCTAATCTCTCCTTATCGTTAGCTACCAAATATCATATAGACTTTTGATTATTAACATAATTGAGTCATGTGTATTGTTATTCCTAATTTAAATGGAGCAAAATGACAAAGTTGCCAATTGATGAGGTTTTTGATAAATTTAAAACGATGCGCGTCATTTTAAAATCGTTATTAAGATATTGGAGCAAAATGAAAATTTCTATTGGCTAATTAATTTATGTGTCCACTAATTATTTAATTATGGATCATGCGAGGAGCTAAATCAGAATTAATTATTTGGCGGATTTACCAGCCATGCAGGCGCTAAGCTCCGGCGAAGTCTTGACCCCGCACACCGCCAGCAGCGTCGAGGCCTGCGTCTCGTTGAATGTGAGCCCCGACGAAGCGAGGCTGCCATTGGCCACCGAGCAGAGGCATTCCGGCTGTGACGACGCCACGGCGTCGAGCTGCGTGCAGCAGGCGGTGGAGGGGGCGGAAGAGTTGCCGTCGAGGTAGCTCAGGCACGGCGATAGGGACACGACCGCCGACGTGCAACCCGATAATTGCGCCGACGCAAGTCCCATTAATATGGAAGAGGAGGCGATGAGGAGGCCTAGTGCTAGAAACCACGATGCAGATGATTCCGGCGAAGTCTTCATTCCTGCGACGTAGTCTCGGCGGTGGTGGAGGCGTGGAAGGATTTGCTGGTGTGTTGCTCTGAGCATGACTATAAATAATAAATTAAAAATGATACCTGCACATTCATGGGTGCCCTGTACTTATGTCCTAATTCAGAATCGGAATGCTCGGATTGCAAAGGGTCACCCAGATCAGGCCGTGCAAGTGGCGGAGCCAGCCCGGGTGATCTACCCGAGCTGTGGCCACAAGTGCGGATGACTACCGGGGCTAGCTTCCTATTATTTCCATTTTTTCCCCTCTTTCTTCTAAAAAATTACCTTTTCACAATCAAAACTACCCGGGCTACCGCCCGGGTAGCCTTGCACGCGGTTCCGCCGTAGCCTTGCACGTGGTTCCGCCCGTGCGTGCAAGGAAAGGGTGTGCAAGTGAAAATTTTATATACAACGCTACCTATAAACACCCACCGTTAGCACTTCTCACACACCAAGATCACATGCAATCATAGACATCTCTTATCGTCAAAATGATTGAGGCACCCACAGTGGGTATCCATGAATAGTGTACAAGCTAAAAAAATTATATATATTAGCTTGCACAACCACTGCGTGCAACATTCATGCATGACTCTGCATGAAAGATGCCTCTCAGTGCATGAAAGGCGCCTTCCGTAGAAAATCGCGCATAAATATCACACACAGTAGTTAAACAGGCTAATATTTATCTCTATATATATACACTTGAGCTATAAAATCACACATTTTAAAATTAATTTTTTTTAAAATGAGAATCAACTAAAAGATATAAATTAAATCAAAAAGCTAAAACTCAAAAGTCATGCTTGGCACAACATATAAATAAATTATTTATGAATCATATAATAATTGCGATGTGCAATCACATTGAACATGTATAAACAACATAACAAATACTCATCATTCATTGATGATGATGGCAATTTTTCATTCTTATTTTCTCAACAGATTTTCTTAATCCAAACATCACCTCTGCTAATAGTCTGTTTGTAATTATAATCTAATATGCTTCATCATCACAATTATATGAAACAGAATGCAACAGCCTTCACCAAATAATGCTCAAGTTTCTGAAGATGAAACTTCAAAGGATGTTGAAATTATGAAACAAGACAAGCAATTAAGAAACATTGGAGGCCTGCCTTCTCTTGGCAGACTGCAGTAAAGTGATCAGTTATCGACCGGTTCATTGCCACCTCGATCGATTATAAGCATGAGCCCACCAGTCCACATCTCTGATGATCTTACTTCAGGCAACTTTTCTGCAAACTAGGCTCCAATTTGATGTTAATAGAAGAGAAGAGTTTATTCTTCTGTACATGAGCAGGTAGAGACTGCAAAACCATTGATTCTTTCCCTGCAGAGATTTAAACCTCATCTTGTCATGCAGTCATGAAAGATACTTTGCGATACGAATCAGGCAAAAGCTTTATTTTAACCTCAGAAAGAAAGAAAGCAAGCAAAACTTTTTGTTCTCTTTTTGATTGTGCTCATTATTTTCCTTCCCCTACAGCAAAACATGATAAATTCTTCATTGTCAATCTCAACAATAACACAGATGAATAACGAATGAATGAAAAATTAGTGCCACAATAACTACATTTGTTGAGAAAACAAACCATTCAAATTTCAAGATATGAATGAGCAAAAAGAGGATAAGATCTAACCTCTGGGAGATTCAGTTTGATCGAGAGGTGTTTCTGATGATGGAGAGGATGGGGAAAAGCATATCGATCCTCTCACATCCATCAGCATGGCTATCACATCCCTCATGGTTGGCCTATCAAATGGAGAATCATTAGTGCAGAATAATGCAATCTTTAGAACCAAGGACATCTCTTCCATTGTGCTCTTTGAGGTCAGGTCCAATCGGGAGTCAAAAACATTAGGTGTTGCTGTGTTGTTGTGAATCGATCTCCTCACCAAATTGACCAGATCCCCTCCTTGTTCTATTGGCTGAATTGGAGATTTTCCAGTAACCAGCTCCAAGAGAACAACTCCGAAACTATAGATGTCACACTTTTCTGTAACTTTCATTGTGAAAGCATACTCTGTATCAACCATAAAACAAAAGTTCAGGTCCGAGTAAGTTCAGCTTTGCTAAGGAAATCTACTTGCAGTACGATAAAATACAAAGAACAGGTGAAGAATGAAAGATACAGACAACAATTCATATTTATCTTTACAAAAATTATCCAAAGTTCTAGGATTTCCAAGTGAATTTTGTTTCTATTACTTCGTTCATGAATGAACGTATGTCAAAAACTAATATCCCTATACTTCCAGCAAGGCTAATAAACAGAAGTTTAATTTAGAGAAACATTCTGAACTATCGAACTCCATAGTTACATCTGAAACTACAGAAAATATTTGCAAGGATGAGTTGATAGAATGCTCAAAAGCATATTCCTTCAGAAAGGGCATAAGCTAGAACAGACAAAGGTTGAAACTCACGCCTGATAAAGGAGGTAAATTGGCATAAACCAGAATGAGAATTACGAAATACGGAATGTAAGAAAAGACTGGTATTTTTGAAGTACTTCCAGTAAAAACAGCTTAATGGATTTAGTGTATGTTCATGAAACAGTATCATCCAACGATAACTTCCATTGAATAAAGAAGACCAAACTTAAAGGAGAGAAGGCAATATCTCTATTTTGCTAACAACATTACCTGGAGCAATGTAACCATAAGAACCGGCAACAGCAGACATGGTTTTGGAATGTGAAATGTCTATCAATTTTGCCAAGCCAAAATCCCCAACATGAGCCTCCATTGCTTCATCCAAAAGGATGTTATTAGATTTTATATCCCGGTGGATTATTTGAGGTTTGCAGTCATAGTGAAGGTAACGCAAGCCTTCCGCCGCTCCAAGAGCAATCCTGTAGCGAGTATTCCAATCAAGCAAACATGTATCACCACTACCATGCAGCATCTCGCCGAGACTACCATTTGCCATATATTCATAGAGGATCAGATTTGAGTCCTGGTGATAGCAAAACCCATAGAGCTTCACAATGTTACGATGTCTAACATTTCCGAGAGTTGATATCTCAGCTCGAAAGCTACTGTCAATGCTAGATCCCTCAGCATGAGATTTCAGCTTCTTTACTGCAATGATTCCTCCATCCAACATTACAGCCTTGTAAACCGTACCACAGGCACCCTTTCCTATAACAGCACTCTCAGAGAAATCATCAGTCGCCTTGAGAATTTCTTGATATGTGACACCCTCACATGGAAGATAATAGAGATCAGAAACTCCCTGCTTATGTTCTTCAAGTTTTGCAAGAACCGGCATTCTGTACTTCATAGACCAGCATAAACCTATTGTCAAAACTAAAGAAATTAACCCTACAACCACAGCAGAAATACTAACAATTTTCTCCTTGGAGGTTCTCTTCACCCAACCTGGTTCTGCAATATACAATGGGACAGGTGAAGGTTGGCATGCCTTTGTACCACTTCCACATAGACCATAGTTTCCGAGGAAGTTGCTATCATCCATGCTTCTGAACACTGGAGTATTAGGCAAAGAGCCAAAAAGGTAATTGTAAGAAAGATTGCAGACTAGAAGGCTGGAGAGCTTACTAAACGAAGCCGGCACTTCACCGTCTAGTTGGTTGTTGTTCAAGTACAATGTCTCCAGCATCTGCAAGTTCCCAAGACCATATGGTATCTCCCCAGAGAGGGAATTGTAGCTAACATTCAGAGCAATTTGCAGCGCGGTAAGCTGCCCAAGCTCATCTGGTATGCCACCCGACAAATTGTTGCCACCCAATTGCAGCTCTGTAAGGTGATAAAGGCCCCCGAGACTGTCTGGTATAGTTCCATTCAGATGGTTATCCGAAAGCAAAAGGAGTTCCAAGTTGACTAGATTGCCAATTTCTCGTGGGATAATTCCACTGAAATGATTTCTGCTAAGATCAAGCCTCTGTAGTTTTTTGCAATTTGCCAGCTCCTGAGGTATACCGCCCGAAAGATGATTCGAGGAAACATTGAAGCTAACAAGAGCAGTCAGCTCTCCAATCTCAGGAGGAATCTCACCGAAGAAGTAATTGTTAGACAGTAGCAACCTTTCAAGGTTCTTGAGCTTGCCAATTTCCGGAGTTACTGGTCCAGAAAACCGGTTGTGGTTCATCTCTAGAGAAGTTAGATTCAGAAGGCCAGATAACTCCAATGGAAGGCTTCCCGTGAGAAGGTTTCCTCCCAGCCTTAGTACTATCAGTGACATGCATGTTTTGACCCCATGTGGAATGTTACCGAACAACCTATTCGATCCAAGGCTTAAGAGAATCAACTTCTGGTACTTACAAAGTTGAGATGGTATGCTGCCGGTGAGTTTGTTGTCAGACAAATCAAGAACTAAGAGATTACTTTTGGTTCCTAACAGTGGAGGAATGATTCCTTCAAGATTGTTATTGAAAAGTTGAAGGTTCTCTAGTGAGGTGAAGTTCTGGAATTCTAAAGGAATGATTCCCGTTAGATTATTGATCGACAAATCTATCTTCCTTAAAAGACTCAATTGGCCAAGCTCCCTAGGGATGCTTCCCTGCAGGAGGTTCTCAAACAAGTAAAGCAAGTGAAGTGTCTGAATCTGACCAAGCTCTTTAGGAATAACTCCAGTCAAGTGATTCTCCGAGAGATCAATCTCAACAGCACTCTGGCAATTACCTAGCTCCTTAGGGATGGTTCCATCTAACCTATTGGTGTAAAGATACAATTTTTTCAGCAAGATCAGCTTGCCAAGCTCTTTCGGCACACCTCCAGTGAAAAAATTGTTGTTCAGTGCAATCATCTCTAAGTTACTGCAGTTGCCTAGCTCAGGAGGAATCTCTTCAGATAACTGGTTTTGCCAAAGAACTAGGGTTGTGAGATTCTTCAACCTCTCAAGCTCTTTGGGAAGAACCCCTTCTAACCTATTCTGGGCTAACCCTAAAACCTCCAAGCTATCACACTCGCTGATCTCCACTGGCACTGGACCAGACAAATCATTGAGACCGGCACGAATAATCCGAAGATTTTTCAACATTTTGATGGACGGAGGAATCGCTCCGGTGAGGTTGTTACTGTAAATGACAAGCTCCTCAAGCATGGTCAAATTGCCTATGCTCGAAGGGATTGCTCCAAATAGGTAGTTCTCACTCAAGAAAAGCTTTGTGAGAGAAGACAATGCACAAAGTTCTTGGGGGATCTCCCCATGAAGCATGTTTGTGCTCAGATCAAGAATCTCTAAGCTCCTACATTGGGCCAAATCTTTCGGAATGGAGCCAGAAATCATATTGGAGGAGACATTGAAGACGGTCAAGTAAGGGAGGCGGCAAATGGTCGTAGTCAAGAAGCCCTGGAGACCAAACTTGTAAAGGTTAATGGAGGTTACCTCGGACTCGAAGCAGGCAATGCCGTCCCAGAGGCAAGGATTGGGTTCGGAGGGGCTCCAATTCGAGAGATTGCCGCCGGCATCGACGAGGTTTCTTTTGAACTCCATGAGCAGGCGCATGTCGTCGCCGCCGCCCTCCACGGCGGCGAAAAGGAAGCAAGAAATGGAAGCAAGCAGGTGAAGCATCCGCCGCAACAAGGACGCCATTTCTGTGGGTCTTGGGCCCCGTTGGGCTCGATGGGCGCAACAAAATTCGAGCTTGGGATCCGCGAACTACTTCACGTGGATTGGAAGGGCAGAAAAAACCAGAGGCGCAGCAAACAACAGGAAAAAAGGATGAAGCAATACCAGTAGAGAGAGGGAAGGAGGGAAGAGGAAGAAGAAGAGTGTTGAATGGAGCTCAAAGAGCACCAAGGCAATGTTATAGTGGGCGCCAGTAGTGAGCAATGGTCAAGTGGCACATGCCACAGTGCAAGGCCACCATTGCTTGCTTCCTCGAGCTCGCAGTCAAGCGTTCTTGTTGATGTGCTCCAGATAAGTCTCCTTCTCCACATGCATCAATGAACACCAACTTTACTTTTCTGCTCTGGTCCTCCTCACATCAATCCTTTGCCCATTGAAATTGAATCCAGGGAAGGCCCAATTGCAGAGTGTCGCCCACTGTTCGTTCCCCTTTTCTCCTTCTTCCTCTGTCACATCAGTGCAAGCATATGACTGTGGTTGATGATGGTGGTGGTGGTGGTGCTGTAGTGGTAATACGACAAAGGTGGATGGAGATGCTTCTTCTGCTGCTGCTGTGTCAACCTGCTTGAATTTTAACAGCACAATTCGCTGATCATCCACTGTGCAGACATGCAGACTTTTCTTCTTCTTCTTCTTCCTAATCCCTCTGCTTGTTCATCATTTGATTCAAAAAGGGTAGGAAAGAGCACCTAACTTAAGGTTAAATATTCCAAAAAAGCACCTAACTCGGCAGAGATTACTTCGTGACCATTCACAAATGAACATCTGGATGTGGACTAAAAAGCTTGCCTAACTAATCTATCTGCCTGCTTTTGCTGACTGATCCAGTGTCAGTTCAAACAGTTGAATGAGTCCTAAAATTTGTTCTCACACAATTCGGATCATCATCTTCTCTCTGAGAGAGGGAAAGGGTAGTTAGAATGCATGTTCCATGCTTTAGAATAAATTATGATAGCAATTAGGAACAACAAAAGGCAAAAAGGATAAAGAACCATTATTATTGTTATGGTGCATCATATGATACTCATGGTGAAATTCAGTAGTTTAGGACTTAGGGTTTAGTCTGACCCGAATGACAAGGCGAACCTAATGGTGTCCTTGTCCACCAGCCGCAATTCGAGATGATATATATATAGTAAAATTTTACCTTGCACAACCATTGTGCGCGACAATCATAGGCGACTATCTGAATGGAAGGCGCTTTCAAGTGCACAGAAGGCGTCTTCCGTAGGTAATCAGTTGCCCATGATTGTCGCACATAGTCGTTGTGCAGAGTAAAATTAGATC
>JBBPFP010000084.1:1908728-1922626 GCA_037974795.1 Kaempferia galanga
CTGCACAAATAACTCACAACACTAACATTAAAGATCGGATCAGAGAAGGAGTTTTATACTCTAGTACTCCAATATTTAAGTCAGTAGAAGACTCGAATGAAGGCAAGTAGAACTGTAGATGAACAACAATTAAACACGTGCGCGTGTACTTTCATCAAAGACCAATGATCCCTATTTATAACGAGAGCTTCATCCTTTAGTACGCATATGATCTACAATGTAAAAGAAATTTATTTTAACTTAATTAAAATTATAATACATGAAATATTTTGTCGGTAATTATTTTATTAATTTAGTTAAAATCACGTTCACAATTGTTAAAACTATTTTGACCCAATTTTAATTAAGCTTGATAATGTTGACCAGTGGATAAAAGCCTATTTTACCTTGAATTATTTTAATCTAAAAATAATATTTTGGCCTCCTTTAGATTATCGCCGCGCGTCAGTACATCGCGATCGTAATTTGCACCGCGAGTAATCACACCGAAAGTTGGCATGTCAACGTACCCATTCTTACCCAGTACCGGAGAATATTTGACACGAGAAAAAAAGTAATTTCCACTGACTATAAAAATAAATCAAGAAACACTTACGATGGACAGTCAAGAAACTTAATATCTCTCAACGTATCCGTTCTTACTCAGTACCGGAGAATATTTGGCACGAGAGCTTCTGCAACTGGTGATTTATCTGAGAGTAGGGCTTCGGAGTTTCCACGTTTGGAAAAGTCCACGTGTCCGAGCGCGCGTTAAAGGATCTCGAGAGAGGTGCACTGCTGGATCGGAAAGATCGACGGCTGGTAGAAGATGATCTGGCCGCGGGAACACGAATTAGTTCGCGACGAGTTCCACTGCGTCTCCTGCACGAACATCGCCCTTTTAATCCTCCCAATTCGATTGCCCTAATTCTTCCCTTCTTCTTCACCCGAGCGAGCATCCACCGTAGCACGAGTGAACCTTGCCTCCTCCCCTGCCCCGACGATGGCCGACTACGGGAATGCCGACGATTGCCATGGCCTGACTGTGGATCCACCTCCGCGCCTGAGTCACAAAGGTCCTTCCTTTCCTCTCGGATAGGGCGCGGAAACCCTTGCTTCCCTGAAGCGCCTTTATTCTTTGATGCATGTTCTATGCCTTTCGTGTGTTTGGTGCAACCTCTCGATGGGCGTTTCCTTTTTTTCGCGCCGAGACGATACGTTTTTAATTTAGGGTTTTCTGTTTGTATCCCTCGGTTTTTTATTTGAGTTCGATTCACCCGATAGCGTTAGAGAGCTCGCTGGTCTTGCTGTGATGGCGTTGAGGATGTTGCTTTTACTGATCTGCTTATATTGATCGCGTTCCCTGAAAGTCGATCTTTCCGCTGTCGAAAAAGAGAAGTTTGAAAATGTTGTTTGTTTGCTCTTACTACCCATTTTGGTTCGCCTTATTTGATCACTGTATAGTGGCAGTGCCCAATTCAGCGAGAAAAGTGGATGATGATCGAAGAGTCAGTATGACTATACTTAGGTAACCAATCAAATAGGTTTTTTTTATTTTTTTATTTTTTGTATTTTCTTTTATAAAGGGCGGGCGCAATCAAAATGAGCAACTCTGGCAAAATTTTCCATGCACGCACTCAAGCATTTTAGATAGTTGAATTCCCATCACCAGCTGTTCACAACATAATTATCATTACATTTCTATCGTAGCACATTCTACTTGGTTATCTTGGATTTCTCAAGAGTTAAGGTATATGCAATGACGGCCATGCTTTGAACTTTTCATGGAGGATTAAGAAATTGAGGTGTTATTTATGTTTGCTACGGCTATATATATATCTATGTCTCGTAGATGAGCTCATTTATAGAATGTAAATAGATCATGTTTCATCATGAATGACATCAACAAGAGTTCAGGTGCCCATAGAATATCTGAGAAGCTAATTTGTGGGTCTCCTCAATCTTATTATTATTATTTTTAACTTTTGATAACTAGACATCATAACAATCTATTAAGAACACCTGAGCATACTGCAATTGATCATACTATTTTTCAGAATGACAAGTTGTCGCTAGTCGATGCACAACCTAGAACTCCACAGTTCCAATAGAACTGAATCAATTAGCATGCTGCATTTGTGTTGAATGTGACACTTGGACGCGGACACTCCCATGCACTTGATATCTCGTTGAGTGTGTGTAACAGATTTTTTAAAAGACACAGACATTGAATTTCATACCTGTATTGGATACTCAAACTTGAGGCCACTAATGTAGCCCCAAGGTCCTTTTCATCCATTCTTCTGTTTTTAAGTTGAGTAGTTGGTGACCATGTTTTACTGTCATTTGAGAATATGAAACTGAAACATTCAGTTGAAAGATGAAAACTACTTCGTTATATACATTCCTTGCATTGACCATTTAAAGATAAGGAAATGTCTTTGGGTTACTAAAAATAATTAGCTGAACTGCAGTGTACTTAATTATTTATTTGTTCTATTACTAAAGTGCGAAACTGCAAATGCATAGCTGTTGTCATGTAATAAAAAGATCGATCCCAAAGGACGGTAATATCAAGTATCCATTGAATTCATGAAGCAGGTTATATAGAAAATTGCAATTCGTAAGAGTTTGAGAGAAAGAAAGACTGTTCTGAACGCATGAGAAGTCGAAGAGAAAGCCTGCGATCTTTGTTTTGCCACGATTATTGTTGACACCCTAAGTTGTATTTACTTTCCTACCTCAATGTTCGTTCGCGTGCATGTGGTCTATCATGATATAGATTTTTGAAATTATACCGACGTGCCTACTCAAACTCGACGCCTACTTTCAAGGTGACATTACTAAAGCGACCACTTTCTCAAGAAGGCTCTTGTTACAATGCCCCATGGCCCTCTAGATGCCATCCCCTACTTTGTGACGCTGAGTCAGGGCAAACCCATTAAGTTCTGTGGTAGCCAATATTGCCCTTATGAGTGTTTGGACTACTTTCGCAACCAACTCCTCATGTTTCAGTTTTTTATAGGTTAGAGATTTGGGTTCACCTTTGGGTCCTTACCTGTGTCCCTGAGATACAAAGGTCCACGGTTAGTGTTACTATCATGTATGCACAACAAAGTCGGATCATTAAAAAAATATATCTTGCAATAGAGAAAGGTAAATAGACTAATATAAAGCATTCCAACAATTCATCGGGCTACTCTCTCTACTAGAATCTAGAGAACTACTTTGTGGAGATGAATTTACAATTGAAAGACATTGAATTAAGTATCCTATAACTCAAAACAGAGAGAGAAGAGAATAGGAAGTTTAGCTGAGATGGTTGCCGGTGTCTTTGGAAGGATCTTTAAGCTCCAAGGGTGGACGAAAACTTTGACCGCTTTTTGGAACGATGCTTCTAGGTTCCTGTCACGAGGAAAACCCCCCTCTAATTAAGAGTCTTCTTTGACTTTTTATAGCTCTTGAAATTGACCAAAACGGTTAAAACTTTCCATAATTGTTGGGCCTCTATTGTTGCACCATGACCATGCTTGGTTGGGTTGTGCCACAGGGCACGGTCAGTCCGACACGGTGAAGAGAAGCACGGTTGTGTAGGGCACTGCGATGAGAGACAGCTGTGCCAAGGGCACGACCAGATCGTGTCTCGTGTTGTGGAGAAAGGCACAGGCGTGGCCAAGGGCACAGCGAGGGCATGTCAATCCTGTTGCGGCTGGATGGGGCACAAATGTTTTGGGGCACTGCCAACCTGTGGCAGGGTCTGATAGCCTCGTTTACGCTCCGTTCTTCGTCTAACTTCGGCTGGAGGAACACGCTCGGGTTCTTCGTCTTACTTCGGCAGGAGGAACACACTCGCGTCTTGAGATACGGTCCGAGCGTGTTCCTTGATTTGCATTCACGTTCCAAGGCTTTTAAACTCCATTTTCGCTCTAGTTCTTTTCAACGAAAAGAGTAAAAATAATAAAAGGAAGATGCAAATATATGAAATATGCTCATGAAATGACACAGAATGCATGCAAAACAATACTAAAAACCATACATGAAATACACACATCAATTTTGCAAGTGACAAAGGAAATTCACAAAAAATGTCCATTCATGAAAAGAGAGACTTATATGATTCTTGACTCATTATCCTTCATATAATTGTATTATTTTACTATGCATTCATTTTACTGTAACTCTGTTGCTAAATATGTCATCTGATTTTTGCAGACATTCAAGCCTCTGGGAATCCTATACCTCTTTCTCCTCAATGGCTGATTTCGAAGGCAGCTGATAGTAAGGTTAGATTTGTGGCTCTGTTTTCTCTACAGAGTATTTGCACTTTCCAGTGTATGGTTAGCAATAATTTTTGCTCTGAATCAATATTCTTACTACATTTACTGTTCAGAAGGCATGCCATGTGCACATCTATGATTCACAGTTGACATCTAATGTTGAATCTCACTTCCAGGAATCAGACACTATTCATGACAACAAGATAGATACTCCGAAGGCATCAGTAACTGTTGATGGTTTTTCTGGTGTTGGTAAGAAAAAGGATGTATATAGGCCTATCTTGCATGACTCAGAAGGTGGTCGCCGAGATCGGTGGCATGATGAAGAGAGGGAAACAAATTCTGCCATTCGCCGAGACCGTTGGAGGGATGGAGACAAGGAACCTGGTGATATACGCAGGACAGAACATTGGCCTGATAATTCCTCCAAGCATTCTAGGGAAGTATGGCGTGCTCCATCCGAAAGATGGGTTGATTCTGGGAACAAAGAAATTGACCTGCGACGTGAGAGCAAATGGAGCACAAGATGGGGACCAAGTGACAAGGAGTCAGATAACTGGCGTGAGAAGTGTTTGGATTCTAGCAAAGGCAGTAACACGACTCCTGACAAAGGCTCACCATATTTCTATAGTCATGGAAAGGACATGAATAATCATGGAAAGGAGACTGAAGGAGATGATCACTATTCTCGTTCATGGCGATCTAACTATGGTTTAGGTCGTGGAAGGGGAGACTCATCTCATAACCAACTGCATACCCCTCTCAAACAGCCTAATGTGCAAGGCTATAGTCGAGGAAGAGTAGAGAATGAGATATCATCTATATTTGCTGGTCGAGGAAGATTTAACTCTAGTGTGAACAATAGGAACAGTGATACCTCTTGTGTTCATTTGGCTGGTTCTTTTCACGAAAAGTCTGATGATACCTCTGTACTTTCTGGTTTAAGATATACTAGGATAAAAATGCTTGATATATATATGAAAACTGATATAAAGAGTATTAGATCATCATTTGATGAATTTGTTGAAGTTCCTCCCCTAACTGAAGTGGAAACATTGGAGCCCATAGCATTTTCTGCTCCTACAGCTGATGAATCAGTAAGCAATTAGATGGTCTCTTTCTTTGGAGTTGTTTATTTTTACGTGCATCCCTTATGCTATTGATATTTGTAGGTAATCATCAAGGGAATTGACAAAGGAGATATTGTGAGTAGTGGTGCTCCTCAAGTATCCAAGGAATCTTCCATTGGGAGGTCTACTTTGGAAGCCATCCCATCTACGCAAAGTAAATTAGGTGTCAATCTTTTCTTGTTCAGTTTTGAGTTAACTGCTATACAATTGATGTTCATTATGACTGCTCAGTTTCCTTTTCCTTATATACCTTGCACACAGATTATGACATGCCAAATGCTGCAGATAGTTATAAAGATCAAATTGACAATTCTGAGGTGGAGAATTGCACCCTTTTGGAGATCCCACCATTTGATAAACAACAATATCAAAATACTAGTTTGAGTAGATCTCGATCAAAAGGTATAATCTGTTTATTCAATATTAAAGGCAAAGAGTCTTTTTTTTTTTTGTATTTTTACTTGTTCTCCATAGTTTTATATGAATATTTTTCAGTTTATGTAGCCTTATAAATGCCAATTTGACAAAAATTATCTTGTTCATTAATTCTTGATGTGTCCTTTCTCTCTATAGGATGGATATGTATTTTGGGAGTTAAATATTGATACTTGCTACTGTCTTTGCAGTCTTGGATGTTATCACTCCTGATTCTGATGAGATTTTTTCTAAAGAAAGTATCAGGCTACTGACTGCATCACCTTGTGTTCCACAAAGATCTCAGTCAACTGGGGACTATAAGCCTGGTTCTGTGCATGATAAGTATATGCGACCCTCTCATCTGCAGAAAGAAATAGACTCAAAGCATGACCCTGCCATTACCTCTGCATTCTACTGTAACACTGATGGAATTGCTTTACACTCAGACGCCAAAAACGAGGCCAATATGAAAAAACAACTATCTGAGGTGACAAAGGAAACCCATCCCTTCCTTTCCAAGGATGTGTTGGCTGCTAGGAAGATGCAACTCACTTCACCAGAAAATCTTTTACTATATTACAAAGATCCTCAAGGTCAAATTCAAGGTCCCTTTTCTGGAGGCGATGTTATTGGATGGTTTGAATCAGGATATTTTGGTATCGATCTGCAAGTCTGCCTTGCAGGTTCTCCTGCTGATACACCTTTTTCAACCCTTGGAGATGTTATGCCACATTTAAGAGCAAAGGCCGGACCACCGCCTGGATTCGGGGTGGTTAGCCATGTTTCTGCAATGGGCGAGACACTTAAGGGTAAATTTGCTGGTCCTAGTAACATTCTTAATGCTCTCGGTGAATACGATGTGCTTACCAATGGAAAAAAGGACTCAAATATTGCTGCAACTGAAGCACAAAATCGGTTTTTGGAGTCTTTGATGTCTGGTAATATTAGCAGTTCAACTTCAGAAACCTTGTCTTTCGGTAGAGGTTAGTTTGTGTAAAAACATATTAACACATAATTATTGTTTAGTCCTTGTGATCTTTTTCCTATTATATTGCCTGTATAATCATTACCTTTCCTCTTGTCCTGGCATGCCTCCATATAATTATGTTTGCTTTAAATTCAGGTATGCAAGAATCCGGTGGGACTGCTAGTCATTTGCCTTCTGTGGTAGGAGAAAGTGGGAATGATACTAATTACCTCTCGGCACAAACCAGGTTGTTGGAGAGACAAAGGTCATTAGTGAACCCTGTCTCATATTTGTCAGTTGGTGACCCATTATCAGTTCCTAGCCCCAAAACAGATTTGATTTCGGAATCGTTGCCACAGTCTAAGCTGTTTCCATCAGTTGTGGACTCTTCTGATCAAACTCCTAAGCCCCAACAATTTGACTTGCTGTCCCTTTTGCATGCTGGTGCTGATAAGTCGGTTTCGCTAACTGGTGGCCATAGTGTACCTTCTTTTTCAAACTTTTCAGATGTTGCAACCGTAAATAATCTCCTTCATGCTGGTGCTGAGCTTCCGGCTGAGGTATTGAGTATGCATTATAATCAACATTTGCCATCTCCGATTAGATTTGGAGGCCAGCAGCAGGGTTTCCAGCCAGCTAACCAACCCTCATTACCTAATTTAATATCTCAACACAGTGATTCTTCTTTTGTTCCACCTCATAAATTTCTTCCATCTGAGATGCACCAGGATCCACGATTGCAGAGTTTGGCGCGACAACACTATCTTCTGTCTCAACTTCATTTGCCATCTCAGGTTGCTTCTGCTCAATTACCATTGTTAGAAAAATTTTTACTGCTTCAGCAACATCAAGAACAGCAGCAGCTCTTGATACAGCAGCAGCAGCAGCAACAACACCAGCAATATCAGCAAATGCTTTCAAAAGCTGTTTCCAGTCATCAGTCTCAGCAACAGCTCATTGATTCTTCTTATGGACAAACATCTGTTGCCATGCCAATAGGCAAGATTGCTATGGATCATGTTATGCAACGCACAGGTAATGAACAATTTCAGATTGGTCAGCAGTTGCCAGTTGCTTATGAGGGTAGTGGACGAGCATCATATTTTTATGATACTAACTTACAAAATTCTCTGGATGAAAGTTCATTGAATTCTGGACCTCCATCTATGCCTATTCCACTTCAGATCCTTGACCAAACAATTACTTCAAAGGAATTAGATACTCAATTTGTGATGGATAGTGTTGCTAATCTTCCAAACACCAAAACAAAACAAGAGATGATAGATGGTTCAAATATCTCTGAGGCTCGAAGGGGTTATGAGGAATTGGGTTTTGAATCCCAAAATATTACTCAAAGCTTGAGTGGTGCTGAGAAAGAGCAAGAGGTAGCATTAGATTCTCAGGCTCAAGAATTGGCACCCCTAGGCCTAGAAGAGAGTCAACCGTCTGCAGACTTTCTACCTCCTATGACAGATCTTGCACCTGATATTGATAGTTCTTTTCTAGAGCTCAATGGCCAAAACAACGATCAGTCTGTCCCTAATAAAACTGTAGAAACACAAGAAAGGAAAAAAAGTTCTGAAAAAAAATCTAAGAAGCAAAAGAAATCCAAGACAAAAATAAATTTAGATGCTGGGAAAGAATTGCCCAATTTAGTTTCTAGCCAGACATCACATGTGGATGCTGAAGTTGTTGGTGCAAATGCTAATGAAGCTAAATCTGAATTACTGAATGATGTTTCTATTGCAGTTACTCCTGAAATGTCTGAATCACACAGTTCTCCAGTGCCATCCCATGCAAATCCTGTGCCCAGTGAACCAAAAGATGAAGAAGTCAATGCCAGTGCAGTTGATACACTGGCATTCAATCCAAGGGTATCATCAACTCAGTGGGCATGGAAATCTGCTCCAGGGTTCAAACCTAAATCTCTGTTGGAGATACAACAGGAGGAACAGCTGAAGGCACAAAGAGGAATGGGTTCTGAAACTGTTGCTGTGACACCTGCCGTAGTTGTTCCATCTCCAGCCTCTTGGTCATCAATCACTAATTTGGAAAATAAGCTATTCAGGGATACTGTTCTTGAATCAAATGCACTCCTTATCAACTCTGAAGATCCTCTTAAATCAAAGAGCAGGAAAAGCAATTTGCATGATTTATTGGCTGAAGAAGTTTTGGTTAAGTCAAATAATGATATTGAGTCGTCAGCTAGCAATGCTCAGAATTCACTTCTATCACCACCATCACAAGGGCAAGCACATGTTGATGCTTCTGCTATTGACGACAATGATTTCGTTGAGGCAAAAGACACTAGAAAAGCTCGTAAAAAGGCATCAAAGTCAAAAGCTGTTGGAGCCAAGATACAACCACCAGTTAGGCCTGCTGAATTGTCTGCATCTCCATCAACTGTTGAAAAGGATAAAATTACGGGCCAAGTACAAGGAAAAGAATCTTTACTGGCTCCCCCTGCTGCTCCATCATTAGGAGATTTTGTTCTTTGGAAGGAGGATCAATCAAGCTCTGTTCCTCCACTAGCATGGTCTATGGACTCTAAGAAGCAGCAGAGACCGATGTCATTAAGAGACATTCAAATGGAACAACAGAAGAGGTCTGGAACCACGCAACAACAGCAGGCTCCAATACAAACTGCTAAAGTTCAGCCAAACCATGCAAGTCGGGGAAGTGGGACTTGGCAGGTTAGTGGGTCATCGCCATCTAACACTGCATCTTCTGTTCAGTTTGTTTCACAAGTTTCAAATCAGACAAAATCTAGAGCTGAAGATGATCTATTTTGGGGGTTGCCTGAGCAATCGAAACCGGGACTCAACAGGTACCTTCGTGGTCACTTTATCTATCTGATAATCTGTTCTAATTGCCATAATTTTTTAGAACACCCTTATCAGTTCTTCAGTTTATATGATTGTAGATGGAGCAATAAACTCTATAGTTTTTTACAAATCAAATCAAATATTCTTGAAGTGTGAGGGTAGACTGAGAGTTGACCACTAAGTACTTTATTTTCATAAGTTCAGCTAATTAGAGTTAGTGAGGAATGAAGATTTAATGCAATTCGGAGATCTGGACTTAGCCACGTGTAGATTTCCATGGAGGGATAAGGTTGATATCTGTAACTGAAATCAAATAGTCAGAACTAGCACAGCTTCTCACTGTTGTGATGAACCAATTTGCTGTAGTTACTTTGAATCCTTGATACAACATCTGCTTGTCCCATTTTCCCTCGGAATGCCAACATTTCTTTATATTATTTCTAGATAATAATGTAGTGGATGTAATGTTTGTTCATCCATTGGATAAGTGACATTGATGGTTCTTAGTTGCTACTATTTGTGGATTTCTCGTAATTCTTAATTTCAAGATAATATGGATGAGTTATATCTAGCAGGTCAGACTTCCCTCCAACCGAGAGCTCTGTCAGCAAGGCAGCTAAAGGCTCCACCTTAAAAGGAGTTTCTGGAGCAGGAGCAGGAACAGGGCAGAAGCTTGTTGGAAGTAGAGGCATGGAATATTCGCTTTCCTCATCCGTGCCCAGTTTGCCAACTCCGAAGGGTAAGGGCATGTCTGCTACAAAGAACTCAGGTAATGAATCTATTTTTCAATGCAACCAGTGACTATCTTCTCAGAGTTTCTGTTTCTTACCATTTTTTTTTTCCATTTGCAGAAGCGAAGGAATTCCAAGGTTGGTGTGTGAATGAGTGGATCCGGCTCACAGGGACTAATGGTATTTTTACAACTTCCAAAGGATTCTCTTAGTTTTTCTGCGTGGTCAAGTAATCAGCACGTAATCAGTACTCTATTTGTTTTTACTTGTGTATCAGACACCAGTTTTCTGGAATTTTGCATAAAGCAATCAATGTCGGAGGCCGAGATGCTACTGCAAGAAAACCTTGGTTCTCTGGACCGCAATCATGATTTCATCGACAAGTTCCTCAACTATAAAGAGTTCTTGCCTTCAGATGTCCTCGAAGCTGCCTTCCAGCTGCAGAAGTCCCACCCTATATCTGTGGAGAATGCGGGTCACCGGAATCCCAATGCTGCAACTGCCCCTGCCGCTGATGAAGGTTTGGACGAGGCAGTCGAAGGGCAACCCAAAGGACGAGGGAAGAAAAAGGGGAAGAAGGGGCATAAAGTGAGTTCTGCGCTCTTGGGTTTTAACGTGGCTAGCAACCGGATAATGATGGGTGAGATCCAGAGCCTCGAGGATTAGGATAAACACTGCGGATTAGGTAGACAGGATCTAGAGTGTACATACCTATTTAGCTAACATTTTGTAAATTTCTTCCATCTTTTTTAGCAGTATCCCCATTGATTTGTGCTCCATGCAATTGAAAAGTAGCTCGGAGTTGCATGGATTTTTGCAAGGAAGCTGCTAAAGCAAGCCATGGCTACTGTACAAAGGTTGCTTTGGTTCCCATCCAAAAGCATCATTAGTCGCTTATGCTCTGCTTTTCCTGATGTACTGATTAGAGAAATGGATGATCATACAAGAATTGAAATATTTTTGTCTACTTGATATAAAATTAATGGATCAAATTTTGGTTGATTTTCTTCCTTGCCTATTTAACTTTTTGGTGCTGTCATTTTCTACAGCTAGCCGAGCAGCAAACTGTGAGCTTGCCGTTATCTTGCAGCTGCAGGTTGGCCATGAGCCTGTGGTTAACTAGCCAGGAGTCGTCCCCTCCTTGCTCTTTCCACCCCGTTAATTTTTTTCCTTTATCATTTTTTCCCCTAGAAGAATTTTCTAATTTTCTCTCTGGGAAACAGACCTTATAAACACTTAACGAATCATTTTCCCTCCAATTGGTTTGGTTTTATTTGAATTTTTTTTTATTAAAATGATAGATAGAAATTCTATTTCCCATAATCCTCGTCTTGGAGGCCTCTTCAAGACTGTCTTAATGTCGTAAAAGGTTATTCGCCCGCTCTTAGCGTCTCCGTCAATTCATCTCTGGGTCAACACGGGGGAGGTAAATCATGGATGACTGCTAGCCATTAGTGCAAATGATTAAGGCATGTGGAAGGCATGCTCGGGCGCATCGAGTTTCGACCTCTTGACCTCATATGACAACCTCCCATGTCTTAATCATCGCACCGCCTTAAGGGGACTCTTCAAGACCGCCCCGAGCATATTAGAAAGTAGTGTCATTCGGCAAACCGAACGACCTCCTAGATGAGGGGGCCCAACATAGGCTAAACCTCGTGATTAAAATTTGAGATATATTGTGGTAATTTTACATCCAGGTACACTCGATCCATAAGAGTCCATTTCTTATGTATTTTGCACTTTGATGTGGAAGAACGAAGTGAGCGTGCGGAAATTGATCGGGGATATGTAAAATAATAAAAATAAGGAGAAAAGATGAAGAAATTCACAGATTTTATTACTCTGCAAGCAAGTTGCAAGCTTTATGCCCCAAGTAGAGAATAAGGATTGCTTGTGTGCTCTGCAAGGGGCTACCCTCTTTTATAGAAGAAGTAAGACGCCGGATGTTCATTAGGCCCCATCGTCACATGCTCTTGTTTTTCAGATAAGGAAGAATAGCTACTTTACAGCTCATGCCGATCACTTTATCTTGTGATCGATAGGGAATCTACTTTTATAGTACACATCTTTATTCGTGGCAGTAGTACTTCTGATAAGAAGGAATTTTACAGCTAAAAAGTGAAAGGTAGTGACTCATTCTGAACAAGGGGTGGTGGTCCGAGTCATTTGGGTCCACCACTTCCGCAAAACCTTCAGAGTTGAAAGGAAGCCATCCGTTTGACGACATTTTGCAGTAAGTTAGCAGATGTTTCTAACTGTTCATCGATTTGCTTGGTAACAAGATGCCAATCTGACCACCATTTATCGAATGAGCTTCTTCGTTGACATTCATATTTCTTAAGGGAATGCAAGATTCTAAGTTGTTGGACGATGTTGGTCGCCCGTATGACAGCTTGTTGTTGTAACTTGTGGAGCTGTTGATTGATGTTGTCATATCTTCAAGAGAAATTGGGTATGATTTGTGGAGGGTTTGAAGCAGATGTTGGTATTGCTTAGCGAGTCTGAGAGGGTCCTGAGGACTTGAGTCATCTGAGCTTGAGCCTGTATATTGGGTCTTTCCGTTATCTCTTGAAGGGCACATACCACTGGCTCCAACTGGCTGAGTGTCCCTTCCGGTCATTCTGTAGTAGTAAGACAAGTAATTAGTCGGGAAAGAGAATCAGCTAACTGATTATTTTTGCCATCGATGTGTTCAAAATATATAGGAATGCCAGTTATGTAATCTGTGAAGGCAAGCCATTTGACTCTAGATGACTTGTTGTTGGATGACTTTCCAAAGAAACTAATAATAGTTTGGCAATCGGTTCTGATGATTAATTTCTTTCTGTCAAGATAATAAATCTTCAAAGCCTCCAAGAAATTCATTACCGCATGGATTTCTGCATCAATGGTAGATTTGATGGGAGCAAATTTGCCGCTGGCGTATGCTCAGACCCTTTCAGTTGTTCTTGGGTCAAATTTTCATCTTTTCCATTTGCACACGCCTCCCCATCCTTCCATGCAACCGTCTACCTCTAGAACAATGAAGCAGTTCTCGGGGGGAACTTCCAAGTCTAGTAGGTTTTGGACTAACTCTTTGATCTGCCTTATTAGAGCCCAATCTTGCGAGTTCATTCTCTTGTTTCCTGTTGGGCTTGTCTTGGTGTATAGTGGTAATTTGCTCAAATTCGGAATGTAATTCCTAGCGTAATTAAGAAGCCCTAGCTAGGAATGCATTCCGTGCTTTGATATCAGCTCTTTTTCTTCAAAATCCGCGATCTTCTTGATGATGTGCGATTGAAGTTTTATCCTTCGGTTTCCAATAATGGTGCCAAGGAATTTAATTTCTGGAACCGCTATCTTCATTTTGGTAGGGCTAAGGATATGCCCGTATTTTTGAATTATTTCTAGCATAATATTGAGATGCTTTGCATGCTCCTCTTCGTCTCTGGAGAATACTAATTTATCATTAATGTATACGGCAATAAAATCTTCGGTACCTTTGAAACATATATCCATTTTTCTCTGAGAGATTGCTGGTGCATTCTTTAAATTGAAGGGCCTTACTAACCATTCATAGAGTCCCTTTA
>JBBPFP010000084.1:1931934-1942239 GCA_037974795.1 Kaempferia galanga
AATATTCTAACAATGGTTATAAAAAATGTGGAACCGCCACATTAAATTGTGCAAGATGGAAAATTTTCTAAACTGAAATTAAAAGGTTTAAGGGTGAATGAATATTTTGATAGTCCAGGAGAATTTTGCAAAACTTATGGCAAAGTGAAATGGTCAGTTACGGATTTGTATCACTATCAAGTGATAATGTCGCGAGTAATAGTGTTCCTTAATACAAATTGATAATCAAATCAAGCAGGGATTTCAAGAAATTTGTCAACAGTAGCCTTCAAGAAATACTATTAATTGGCATAATATTTAGTATTCTAATGGCCATTACCATTAACAAATTGAAGTTTCTAGAGAAAATCAAGGACTCTATATTACATTGAAACATTGAAGCAAGAAATGTAATTCTCCGACCTACCTTAATTGCTAGTAAAGATAAGAGAGAACAAGCCAAAGAATTAGCCAGATTCATTGCTTCTTGGATAAATTACTGTAAATGAATCCATACCACATTGGTATCAAATTATCATGAAAGAGGTTATGATATCTTACAGCCATGTCTCCCAAGGATTTGCTACAAACTGGACAGGTATAGTGACTGCATGTGTAAGCCTACACAAACACAGAGTGAAAAAGGGGTCATTTATTAGCCTTTCTCATGAACCAAAGAAATGCAATAAGACAGCACAACTATTAAAAAAAAAGCCTCATCAGAGAAAATTTAAGAGAAACAAAGCATACCTGAAAGCATGCTGAATGCATGAAATGTCCACAAGGTAGAGCTCTTACAGCTGCACTTGATGTGAATAAAAAGTCACAACAAATAGGACAATTTGTTTCTAGGCCTCTTTCCCGGCACTTGTGTTCCTTCAATTTCATTCCTAAGCAGCAATTGCAAGTCATACAATGAAAGAAATCCGTGCCGAGGCCCTTTCCAACACGACACAAGTTGCAAAATGGACAGTGGTACACACTCCTGGAACACTTCCAAGTATTAGCTATTTGAAACAAAAGCACATGTTTCTTAAAGGTTTAGCTGCCAAAAAAGCTCTGCATACAATATAATTGTAACACTTTGCAATTAAACTCAAACATATGTGAAAATGTTGATAGCTTGAATGAATTCTAGTAAAAGTCATGTGTTCCTAAGCAAAAATAGCTCAGATACTTGACAAATGTTATCAAATAAAACTTACAGATGCTGCAATAGAAAATAAATAGATAAATCAGCATTGAAACCGGAAGACAGCTTTCATAATGCTAAAGGATAAAGGACTGAGTATTAAGTATTCAACCTTTCATCATCAAAAAATTTGCAAATACTGCAATAGTACTTCGCCATTGAGAATCCACTGCAGGAAGGAGTTTTGCAAGTTGGGCCTATAGGTTGAACCTTCAGACAACGCATACACACCATTTCACTCGTTGCTTTTCTACAAAGACCAAGAGAAAATGGTAATATAAAATTTCAAATTCCAACTCCTACCTAATGGACCCAAAGCGTTAGCCCTTTAATTTGTTAACAGAATTGTTAAATGACAGATAAGATAAACAATAGTAATCAGTTAAAAATATAATCACAAGGATACACTTTTATGGGAGTAATTCCTTTGCAACTAGGGGATCAAGAACTAAACCAGAGAGAAGGAGCCCTTTGACCAAATCAGATTTGGTTGGACACCCCATTTTAATATTTCAATCGCCAAGCTGAAAGGGCACATATACTCTAAAACCTAACATAACATACTGAGACATAAGGATTCAAAAATCAGTATCCTGCAACCAATCTGAATCAAGGAAACTTGTGCTTATAAAAGACTTACTGTGACTCAATAAAGCAAATAATTCAGTCACTAATGCAAAATGCAACCAACACTCGTAGCATAACATGACCTAGTGAGGAATAGGGTTCAAAAATCAGTATCCTAAAACCAATTGAGGAATAGTCTTGAGTTCTTTTGAAGACAAATGGTTGTTACACCTTTGGGCATCAAATTATTACTTTCAACGGTAACTGGGCAGTCTAGGTACATAGACAGATACACGAATACTTTAATAACAGCAATTAAGACAGAATTCGGAATACTTCCCATCTATTTTTGGCTCCTAACTACTTTTCTTTGTCATTCTGTTATTCTCCTAGCACACCTTTAGTGAAAATGTCATATTTTAACCGATTTATCTTCCACATTTGTCTTCTTGCTACAAATCCCATTAGACTGTAAAACAATGAGACCATTATATAAAAATAATAATAAACAGTTTCAACATAAATGCAGAGGAAAAGCAACTTGGTTGACTTCCAATTCAACTTGACAAAATCTTCATTATTATATAACCTTTTAGCCTATTAATTAGGTATATAAAACATAAAAAGGGAATACAACAAAATGTGTCAAATACTCAAACTATTTAGAATCAACATAGATTTGGCCTAGATAGCATGAAAATAGACTGAGAAACTGTAATTTGTTCATCAGAAATAATGTTGATACCTGTCCATGGAATGATCACTAACTTTGTCATGGCAAAATCTGCAGGTGAATAACCTGTTACAGCATGCAGCAACGAGTTTGCAGTTCCTCTTGTAGTGCTCACAACCAAGTATTTGCTTCTCTGGATCACGAAAGGATGGAGAGCACCCAGGTAGACTTTCCTCATCTGTAGCCTCCTCAGTTCTGGCTTGCGGTAATTTTTGCTGAGCAGCTATCCACCGACTACAAAATCCATTTGTACTTGCTTTTAGAAGAATTAACAGCATGACAAAAAATTTAAAGAACACAAACCTTGTCATCAAGTTTTGCATAAGATATGCCTTTCTTCTTGGATCAAGTGTTGGATCTCTTGAAACCTTCCTTATCTCTGATTCAAGTTCACTCTGATTCATCCTAAATATATCCTTCCAACCAGGCTTGAACATTTGATCATTTTGCTCAAGACCTTCTTGGCAATCAGTAACTGCATGCAGAAGAAATATATTAATAAATTATTTAAATTAGGAGAAAAGATGAGGAGTAATAAACATGGTCTAATGAAAAAAAAAACCTTTTGAAAGGCTAGAACATTCTGTTGCAGATGTTGCTGAAGAGGAAGTATCCTTCCACCACTCATCTAGCCACTCATTAAACATTGTATTCTTGGTTGCCTTCTTCCATGTATTCATCATTTTATTCTGTTCCTCTTGACTCAGAGCAGAAGTTACCCAAGGTAACATTGATTGGAGGACCTCTGCTCCCGTTGTTCCAATAATTCGACCAACAATCTTATCTTGCTCTTCCACTGAAAAATGCTTGTCAAACAATGGCCATAACTCAAGTTCTTCTCTAAAGACGTGATTATCTAGAGTAACTCGAAGAGATTTGCACATTCCTTGAAGCTTAGTGACAAGTTCATTATGCTTTCTTGTGTAATCAATTACCTGATGAAAAGAGCCATATTCACTTCCATTTGCAGTATCTTTACAATTGATTGTTCCCAAGGCATCATGATGTTGTGAAAGTTCTGAAAGCAATTCAGAAATATCCTTGAATAGCTTCTCCTCCTGTTTGTGATCAAGAGTATATGAATGGCTTACATTATGAAGAGTTTCTCTTGACTCTAAAGCAGGGAAGACAATATCATCTTCAGCATTACTATGTGCTCTATATAAACCCCATAATAAGCGAAATCTACCAATGAACTGTCGAAGAACGGCCTCATCAAATGGTATAAGATTTCCAGATTCATCATCCAAATATTTCACGTCTTTACAAATTGCTTTATGAAATTGAAATATGTTGTCAATTGGCCTCAATGTGTTCTCTTTGCTGCATGAGTTCAATTCCATATCTGGAATAAACAGACTGGATTTAATGGAAGGAGCATGAGAATTGTAAGACGAGATCAGTAAAGACTTTGATGCATCAAGTGTGCTTAATCCAATGTTACTGTTAGAGACTCCTAACCCTGGTACACAGCAGGATTTTTTATTACACACCACGCTTTCGATGTCATTACTTTCTGAAGGATTGCCATCATTGGAATTCCCACATGCATCTGAAAAGTTGCCACGTTTAACAGGTCTAGCATTGTTCTTAGTGCATGTTACATCTTTCTTACATCCAAGTAGACAAGCACATGCACATTTCTCTCTACAATCTTCTTGTGTGTCAGCAGTATCATCTAACGAGAAGCAGCTTATTGCCTTGGAAGTGAAGCATACAAACTTTCCAGAATTATTGATATCCTCATTCCTACCTTTGCATGCCCAACCAGAGAAAAGTGTCACCAGTGCATTTTCAGAGGATGAGGCTGTCACGCGATATAAGTGTTAGACGGCTTATATGACACAGGGAAAGACACAGCAAAGATTCAGAAAAATACGAAATGAGAAAGCAATCCAACCTGCCAGGTGCATATTCTGCAGAAAGGTACTTGCATCATTATCACTTAACTTTGCAACAAACCAAGGCAAAACATGTTCAAGTAATTTCAAGGGCATAACACACAAGCTTCTGAACAGGAGATTTCGCTGTTTTTCAGGAGAAAAATGCATCCTGACTAAAGGAAGAACCTAAAAGACAACATCATAATATATTCTCAGATGTTAATAAATGTGAAGTGTAAACTTCTACGTTGCTGATGACAGCCTACCTCAGCTTCCTCGTTATGAAAATGTTTCTGTATGGTATCCATTATTTGATCAGCATGTGAGCACAACTCTGAATAGAATTCTACAGAAGAAGAAGTAGCCCCTGCACTCTGAACTTCTTCAATTAAGCACCTGAACTTGTTAAACTGAAGTTTTTCATTGGCATGCTCTTGCAGAAGGGGCTCCATTCTATCTAGTACTGCCGGAAATATGACTTGATCCTCCGCATAACTGCATTTGACAGGCAATTCCTTATCCAAATTTATATAACTTCAAGCAACTAAAAAATCAAGAGACAAATCATTATCATCTGTTTGTCCCAACTATTTGGTGAAATCTTATTCCTCCATTGCACTCACTGCAAGTTTATATCACTAATAATCTTTAATTCAATCAAATCAATTTTATTAAATTAGTATTGTTTCTTTGATCTCCCCCTGCCACTTACATCTTCATTCTAATATTTTCAACTCATCTAACTATAAAATATATGTTTCATTTAAACATGTCATTACCACCTCAACATATAGTCTGCCATTTTATCATCCCTGAAGCTACACCTAATTGTCCTAAGCCAAAATTCATAACTTTTTTGCTTCAATTAAAGGAAAATTATCAAACAAAAATCCTTTACCTGTGAAAGATGCATACATCAGCAATAAATTGAAGCCTTCGGTTGAAGGCAGACAAGTCTGAGAAATAGCCAGAATTTTGGATTTTTCTTGCATCTTCTGCAATATCATGTAATTCCTCCTTAATAGCATTATGCCAATTCAATATTTCATCTATTGGATACAACTCAAGATGATCCGGGCCTTGACCATCTGAATCATTATGTTTTCTCTTCCCAGACTTAGAAAGAATAGATGGATAGACATGCCTCTCAGTATTATCATCAGACCAGCCAGACAGAGAACTCTGTGAATGAAAATCATCAACACACATTTCACCCTTGTTGGTCATGCTTCTGTCTTCTATCCAAGTGAATATTACCTACATATCAACAAAAAATGAATAGAACAGTTCCGGTCAAATGATTTTTGGACGTGAGGGTGTGGAACTTTGCAGAAAAATAAATAGTACCTGTTTAAGAATCTTTTCCTTGGGTATTATGTTCTTCAAATAGTTGAGCACATGCTGATGTTCATCAGGTGAAATACATGATGAAAGCCAAGGAAAAAACTTTGTCATCATATTCACAGGGATGGTACATAAAAACTCCCAAACCAAATCAGCCTGCTCTTCAAATGAATACTTTTCCATAAGCAAGGGGAAGACCTGTACCATTACCAAACAAATTAACCACAGCTGGTTTTGGAGCAGAAGACCATATAGAAATAGAACTTGAAACACATCTAAATTGTTGCAAATTCTAAACAAATGTTTAGTGATCATTAATTAACAAGGCAGATTAAAAAACAATTAAGCATCATTACTATAACAGATGAAATGAAAATAAAACAAACACTAACTCATTGAAATGAATTACGAATCCAACAACAAGAGTAGTGAATACTAGGTCCATGCCCTCATTTGCTAATGTTCTAGTAAAAACATTACACCTAGGCGACCTTTGGTAAGCTTCATTTGTTTCTAGGACTTGAACCTGTGCCTCCCAGATGGCGAATAAAAAAAATTTGAACAAAGCTCATTTGACTATTTGCTCTATATTCTAATTAAAGATTGGTTGACAAACTTTTGGTGCAAATCTTGGTGCATAAGAGCCTTTTTTAAAAAGCTGAACGCAATATAATGAAGACTAAGGCTGAATACTCAGGCTGTCATCAGGATGAAGAAAATAGATAGTACAGGACAGTTGAGTGGGAAGTATGAAGTTTCACCAAACATGAAAACAATATGAAAGAGTGAACAATTGCTAACATATAATATTTTCTCTTGAACTTCATGTGTGTAATGTAACATCCATGAACTACAATCATTCAAGATATCTTATCATTTGATTCTAATTAAAAAAGGTATACCTTGTTTCACCTTATATCCTAAAAAATTAAGATTAAGCTTCATCTATCTCCAAGGCATCCCAATTTCTCGACCACACACTAATCCATTAACTATCAATTTTCCCACTGATGAAGTATTAGCCTTTTTTTTCTTTGATCACTAAGATGCATTAATAACATAACAAACTCCTCGAAAACCATCAAACATATATTTTTTGCATTCAACAAGGAAAATAATTAATACATTTACTTATAAAGAAATATAAAAGACATAAAGACAAATAATGTCAATTATGAAACTATATTTTTTCAGTAATCAAGAAGTAAGGTTTGAAATTTTGTGGTTTTAGTTCCTAACCAAAACGAGACACTTTTATGTTATTTTGGTCATGCTAACATTATGGTGTCGCTTGCTCTGTTAAGTAGGAGAAAGAAGAACGAGACACTTTTATGTTACTTTGGTCATGCCATAAGTATGGTGTTGGTTGCTCTAACAACTAGGGTAGAATATTTTGGTCAATCACAAAAGTAAAGATTGTGAGTAAAGGTTTTGGTCCCTAACACACTTTATTTTGGCCATGCCAATAGCATGGTGTCAGTTGCTCTGATGAGTAGGAGAAAGAAGACAACCTTACCAGGAAGTCATCATTGAAACACGAGGAGATCGCAAGGTTGTCTGAAACATGAGGCAAAAGGCGAGGAATAGGAGCTTACCTAGGGGTGTCATCAACAATTTTGGAGGCCGCTATCGAAACATGAGGAGATCACAAGAAGAATGTTGTCCTAAACATGAGGTAGAGGATGAGAAGGATTAACTTACCTAGAGGGTGTTACCAGAACTCGAGGAGATTGCTACTCAAAATGTGAGAACACAAGGAGATCACAATGCTAGAAGAATTACAATCCAGAATCACCAAGAGATTAAGGTGCTGACAATGATTCTCCACACAAGGAGAATGACAACCTAAAATTGTAACATCTTGTCGACTGACAAGAGGAGAGATTGTGAGGATGAGGATATCATGGTGCCAGTGCCAACACCATTCCATGTCTTGGTTCAAGAGCAGAATGATATTTTTCATTCATAGTAACCATGGGTCAAGACTTTAAACCATGCACAGAAAGAATTGATGAATTATATCTACATAACAAAATTAAACAATGGATGTATTGCCTCATTGTAATCAATTAATACAAATACCTTAATGGAATTAAATAAAGCTACCAATTATTTTACCTGATTCCCCCATAGTCAAAAGATCAAAAAAGAAAAACAAAAGGCTAACCATAAATGTAATCCTACTCTTCCTAAAGCAAAATAATATAGCTTTCATGAGGTGACCAACAAGTTCACAGAACATACAAAGGCTCCAAAAAAAGAAACTAAATTGGCTATTTTGCCCCATTTTCTAAATGACTCTTGAACCAATAAAGTTTAGCAATAATGCTCGGACACACAAGGTTTCAATAACCGATTACCACATTCTGTGACACCAAATATAGTAAATCAACTACAAAGGAATTTCAGATCACTATGTCAAATCCAATCAAGAGAAGTTGAAGTTATAGACTGCGGGATAAAACATCTGACAATTATTTTTCCAACTGTTTTCCCTCTCAAATCAAACAGTACAAAATACAAGGAAGAAGATCTAATGCTGTAATCATTCTATCTTAAACAACTACCTCACAAGGTGTAAGCAATCATAGATGTATCAATAGCAAATTAAGAAAATTCTAAATAATTCGTATTTATTAAAAAGATGGACTTAACATTTTTTTTTTAATTCATACCTGCTCTTCTTCCTTAGACATGTGTTGACTGAGTGATGTTTTTATGACTCCAGTGCAAGAAGCTAGTTCTCTTCGGAAATGATCCTCCGAAACAAATACTTGCTTCTCTTCCTTGGGCATATGCTGGCCAAATAAAATTTTTGTAGATTCAATGCGAAGAGCAAGTTCTCTCCGAATACGATCCTCATTTTTCACATGTGAAACTAACAAAACAAACACATCATAGAAAAGGTGGCTTTCCCCTTTATGTTCAATAGAATATGTTCTAGCCACATTCTTGACCCGTATGTCCAAAGCCGGAAAGATAACCTGGAATACATAGACATCATATCAGCTTTGCTCAAGGCCATGACTGTTACACAAATATAAAACTATATGAATCACAAACAACCTCTACCAAGATGATTATGGAATACATATATTCCATTTAGCACCCAACTAAAAGTATATACATAGAGATAGGCACCAACTTTATGAACAGTGCCTTGGTGAACTAACATGTCTTCCATGCACAGAAGATCATTGAATAGCATTATTCTGTTTAGCACCCAACTTTATGATATCTCAAGATAGGCACCAAGTCAAGATTAAACAAGCAAACAACACTAAATCTTCACTCATAATAAAGAAAAAATATCCACTGAAGTTAGGAAGAAAATGCCAACATCCTAGCAAAATAGTGAGCCTATCAGAAAAATTACTTCATTTGCGTCATGGTCACAGATCCAATGTAGAGATTTCAAATTTATGTTTATATTCTTCATGAAGTGAACAGCCAGAGAAAAAAAACAGGCATGCAGATGTCAAGAACTTTGTGAAACTAATATAAATGAAACTATATGGATATTTTAACACCAGCATAGAGAAATTATGTTCCAAAATATACCATACAAAAGAACCATCTAGAATTTAAACAGACTAGCAATTCAAGATACGTAAGAAATGAACATGAGAAATAAGTTCAGATTCACAAAACATAGACCCAGACATAGGACATTAAAGATATAGAAAAGCATATGCACCAGACTTCATAATTATCAAATGGTACACATCTTCTCCAACTTATATTCTGTCTAGATATATTATGAGAAGCATAAAATCTTTAAAAAATAATTGTGCCATCAAGTTCAAATACTGATATTAGAAGTTATAGATAGACATGATACGTCTATTTAAAGGTGGATTGACACACCACAAGTGATCCGGATTTGCCTAGCCCAAATAGAGTTTTCTAGGTTTTTCACCATGAGCAGGCATTTTCAATAAGATATTAGGCAAAAAGGGGACTAGCTCCACTGCACAAGCCCATGACCCCTAGTGCTTCCTCTAGGTTATCAAGCCACTTTTGAGCTTTTTTGTGGATTTGACTCTCCAAAAGACTTACATCTGTCTAACAAACTCATGAACTTGAGAGATCACCCAGAGGATGATTAGTCACTAGGGCAACTATCAGCACTCATAGGAATGAAAGATTCCTCCTTCGCAGCTTTATCAACCACCTCCTACGAATAACAAGCTCAGTATCTCTCTAATAATATTGATAACAAGAACCTGTACGAGCAACCATCCTGTGTCCAAAAGGAACAAAAACTACACTTCTCACCCCATGGTGTCTACCACAGTGATGTAGGAGGATTCATCGGATCTTTTTTTATTAATTTTGATAAACTATTATTTTTTGTAATTTTCAAGTTTTTTTAGTATTTTAGGTATTTTTAAAAATTTCTATCTTATATATTTTTGGATTTAGAGTCCGTTGAGGGATTTTAGGATTGTGAATGTTATGAATTTTTTCCTTTATGTTAGGATTTCTTTTCTTTCTTTACAAATTAAGAATTAGGGTCTATATATTAGGATTTCTTTCCTTTCTTTGTGTCTTGGGATTTGGAGTCTATATAAACATCCGTTTAGTTGTTTAAGGAATCATCCTCG
>JBBPFP010000084.1:2075695-2087380 GCA_037974795.1 Kaempferia galanga
TCATGCGACAAAATCCACTGTATGATTGCTACTATTTTTAACTGGTTTATGATAATTCAACATATATTCCAAAAACTAATTGCTAATAAATATGCCAGTTAAATCTATATCGTAGATAAATAAACCAAAATAGATAACACAAATATATCTATATCTTGCCAGTGAAGTTGATTCAACGGAGTGAATGAAGACCAAGCTTATCAGTTATTTCAGCAGCATTCATTGCATTTCGAAGGTCTTGTTTGTTAGTCAGTTACCCTATTGATTTTACTCTAAATTTTAGATAGGTTAGTGAAAAAAACTTTTACACCAGCTATTCTATCTATTCTCTAAATTTAAATTTTATGAATAGTTATTTTCTAAATTTAATAATTGAAATTCTTATCTTAAAAATCAAATAATATTTTCTTTTAATTTCTCTCCTTCCACTCATTCTTTTCAATCTCTTTTCTTCCACTCATTTCATAAATATAATAATAAAATAAAAAAGAGAGAAGAAATAATAAAACAAATAAAGACAATGGAATTTTTAGAGTAGATGATGTTGAAAAATGATTGTCTAAATTTAATAAAGTGCATGGTTTACCTTAAATTTTAAATTTTAGCGAATCTAACATGGATGCTCTTAGCAAATAAAAGATTACAGCCCTTAACTCATCCTACCAGCACAGAATAATATGAAATTAGATTAAAAAAAATAGGAATGAGTTAAAAGTACACATATCTTTTTTACAAAGGAGAGTGTTGATTTTTTTATGAAAAGAACATCCACTCGTGTAAAAATGACACAACTATTATTTAATATTATTCTTATTATTATTTTATTTCCCACCTAAATTAGGCAGGTTGTAGTAGCTACAACTAAGTTGTCACACAGTTGTAACAACTACAGTTTTATAGCTGTACAACATCGAAAAAAAAATTAAGACTAAAATTTTTCAGAGCTACCGAAAAAGATTTAAACAATGTGTTTTTGAGCTTGAAATAGGATCGTTATGAGTTCTACTCTATAACCAATTGTAGATCTCTGAACAAGCTTCGATATGATATATTATGTGTTCTGCGGTCCAACCCGAATCAAAAGTTAAGACCTCTTAGAGTTGAAGGTTTAACATTCATAATGTAGCAGCTACGGTTGCGTAGCTATACAACTGAGCTACTACAACGTGAATGTTAAACTATAAACTTTGAGAAATAATAATTTTTGACTCAGGTTGAACCACATAATACACAATATATCAAATCGAAGTTTGTTCAAAAGTTTACAAGAGATGGAATTTATAACGACTTGGTTTCAAACTTAAAAGATATTATTTAAATCCTTTTCGGAGACTTTGGACAATTTTAGTCTTGAAAAAATTCATATTGTAGTAGCTATGAAATCGTAGTTGCTACAATATTATGTCACAATTCAGTTATAGCAACTATAAAATCGTAGCTGCTACAACTATATAGTGTCTACAAATCCTTAGCTGCTACTACGCACTGATTTAGATTATAAAAATATAGGAGAGTGATATAAATGGAATAAATTGCTCTAGTGGAAGATAGTTGGATAATTATACATGGGTGGAATGAGATGCCTTTTAATAAAAAATTAAAATAAAAAAATCTGCCGGCTATTGCCCTTGATCCTGAATATCATTAATTCATGATTTTTCGTGTTTTACATCCATCTACAAACAAAAATAAAAAACAAATTTAGGTTAGATTTTAAATGAGAACATTAAATTAACGTTACAAATGGACATGGTTCTGTAAAAAATTTACATTAGGAGATTCTCCAACTGTTTTTTTTTTCTGTTTTTTTCTTAATAGTTTATATGGATAAATATTGTAACATTATATGGATAAATATGATGTTAAAAAATATTCGCTCACCTAGAATGTCTGTGCCAGTCCATCCTTAAGCCAACACGATTACATGGATAAATATAATTATACGTCGGGAGATTCTTCGCTGTAGAAGTATTTTGAAGCTTAAAGGACACACATTATAGATGCCTGTCCAAACAATAAGTGATTATTATTTTTTAAAATAAATAATAATTAAACTAAACACGGTGTCGGTGGGACTCGGAATATCTCTTTCACTATATTTTCTAAAATGTAATGTTATTACATCAACGTAAAAGATGATGCAAATTAATGGAAAAAGAACAATTCAGGACTGTCGATTACCTTACTGACACAATAATATATACTAATGGCATTAATTGTCTAATTGCAATATGAATCACTAAGGTGGCATTTAGTTGGTGGATTTAAGAATCAGAGAATGAAATGATAGTAAATGATAGTGTTTGGATTGTGGGTTTGAGAATGAAAATTTGGGAATGATTACCAAATTTATGGGAATCACCAAACTCATCCAACTTGGTGAGTTTCATTTCCATTTCCATTTCATTCTTCTTTAAAAATTTTTAAAAAATTTAAAAAAATTTAAAAAAAATAAAATATTTTAAAAACTTAACAATTTAAAAATTAAAAAATTAAAAATTAAAAATTAAAAAAATTATAAATTTTAAAATTTTTAAAATAAAATTATAAATAAAAAATATTTTAAATTTTAAATTTTAAATTAAAAAAATAAATAAAATAAATAAATTTTAAAATTAAAAATTTAAAAATTAAAAAATTAAAAAATTAAAAAATTAAAAAAAATAGAAAATAAAAAAAAGTAAAACGGAAAATAAAAAAAATAATTTTAATTAAAAAAAAAAAGTAATCATACCTAATCTGAGCTTATAAACCAAACAGTAGTATTGGAATGACTAAACTCATTTCCATTCCAGTTTACTATCAAATCCATTACCATTCTCATTCCCACCTCTCAAATCAAACGCCACCTAAAATAACATTATTGGTAAGAAACTTCCAATTAATGACAATTAATCACACAACAAATGTCAAATCCTCATTGAAAATAAATTGTTGTGCACTTTTATATCGGGTCTAATTTGGTTAGATGATGTCCCCTCGGGGCGGTGTGATGGTTAAGGCATGGGAGGTTGCCACATGAGGTCAAGAGGTCGAATCTCGGCGTGCCCGAGCATATACCTCCCTCATGCTTTAACCATTTGCACTTATGGCTAGTAGCCACCCGTGATTTACCTCCTTCGTGTTGGCCTGGGGACGGGTCGGCGGGGGCGAGCGAATCGCCTTTTGCCACATAATTTGGTCAGATGATGAATTGGCTTCCACTCTTGCTTTCCCTTCACTATTCGAGAAGAGTTTGTTGAGTATTGCTGCTAATATCACACCACCTTGTGCTAACCTTTGCCCCACCTCCGAAGTCGACTAAAGAAATAATCATCTAAAAACACCACAAATTAGATCTTAATCAACTGGTTTAAGCAGAATCAGCTTAATTACCTTCTAACGTGGCATCTTGTTCGTCATCCTAGCACTTCTTTTCACTTGTAAATTATAACAGGATCTGATTAATTATTTTTTTCAGACATTACTTGTAAGCATAATCGCAGGCTAAGCTTATGCTCTCTACGCATATCTGGAGAATCTTTAAATATTTGGTTTAAAGCCGTAATTTATGTTTAAGTAACACTACAAAAAAAGCAGTGATTTAGGGACGTAATTTCGGGACGAAAATTTTTCGTCGCAAATTGACAACAAATATAGCGATGAAAACCAAAATCGTTCCAAATTAACAACGAAATCTGAAACAAAATATTTTTGTAGCTAATTTGCGATAAAATATAATTTGCCGCTAAATTCGTTGCCAATTCTGGGACGAATCCTGGGTTCGTCCCTGATTCTGAGACGAATCCAGAATTCATCCCAGAATTCGTCCCAAAATCTGAGACGAATCCGGATTCGTCCCAAATTCTAGGATGAATTAGGATTCGTCCCTAAATCTGGGACGAATCCAGGATTCGTCCCAAAAACAAAAATAAAGGAAAAAATATTAAAAAATAAGAGTTTGACTAAATAAATAGCTATAGATATTAGAATTTCATAAAATAAAATTCTCTGTGTTCGTAATAATCTGCTCATCATAAAAAAAAATTATTTGCCTATTTTTAACTTATAAAATTAAGTCCGGTAATTTTTTTAACACAAATGAGGTAAAAATTATATATTTAAAAAATTATCACAGTCAATTAATTAGGTTAAAAATAAAAAAAAAAAGAGATTTTATGATTAGTAAAAAAAATACGAACACGTAGAATCTTCTTTTATGAAATTCAATATCTCTGGCTATTTAACTAAGTCTTATGAGTTTTATTTATTTATTTTTTTAAATTTAAAAGTGTTTTTGAGTCTGGGACGAATCCAGAATTCGTCGCCAAATCTGGGATGAATCCAGAATTCGTCCCAGAATCTAGGATGAATCTTGGATTCGTCCCAAAAAATGGGAAAAAAATTAAAAAATTAATTTAGGGACGAAAATAGTGACGAATAGATTTTGTTCGAAAACCCCTAATATCCCCGATATCCAGATCTGTTTGCCTTTCCTTGCTTTTCTCACACGCTCTTGGTTTCTCACGTTTGGTGCGGCGACGACGGTGGGGATCTCCGGCATTCCTGGTAAGTTCTCTCCCTCCCTTCCTCCCTCGCCCTCTCCCCTCTCTCGGCAACAGGCGACGACCGAGTCTGGCTGGCTGTGGCCGCGCACAGCGCGCCGCGTGTGCGGCCGGGCCTGCCTGGCCACGGCCGCTCACGAAGCACCGGCCACAGCTTCCCGTCCGCGCCCGACGCTTCCTGGCCGCGTCCCGATTCCATCTCCGATGGTTCGTTCACTCCCGTCGCGAAGGTTAGGGGGCGTTTGGTTGATATATTTTCCATTTTCATTTTCTAGAAAACGCGCGTTTTCTGAAAAATGGTGTTTGGTTTACATTTTTCATATTTATTTTCTATAAAAATATATAACATTTTCTAGAAAAATAAAGAATGACAAAAAGTCATTTTCAATTTTTTTGTAAAACGTAGATTTTTTAGAAAATAAAAATGGAAAACATGTAAACCAAACGCCCCCTTAGGTTTTTATTTTCTACTTTTTTTTTTTTTTTTTTCCCTTCTTTCTATGTTGACTAGTCAGCATCGACGGTTTTCGAACACCCTTGTTGGTCCGTGGCTGCTTCCAAACAAAACTTGTGCCAGATCTTACTTCTAATGCATCATTAAAACCACAACGCAATACCACTGGAATTGAGTTTGCCTGTGATCAATTATCATTTATGTTAATTTATTAGAATGTTATGTTTTAGTCATCTCAAGTCAGTCATCAAGTCTTCTAATGTAATGTAATGTAATGCAGCATGAACTGATAAAGAAACAGGCTACGATCCTTCTTCTCCATGGATCAATCACCTGATCTCTCTCCGCAGCATTCCCAGGTAGAAAATCATACTCCCTTTGCTTCATTCCTATTCACATATAAATATTTCTATGATTTACTTACCTTTCCTTGATCCTTATTCCACATAGGGCTTGAAAGATCGCCGTTTTTTATTCTCCATGCCGTTATACTTTCCTTTTAATTTGATACTTTTGTTGAATAGGATAGTGTCATATTTGTTATTTAAAAATCTTCAAAACCTCCGGATATCAGCAATTGGTTTTCGAACTATGTGTACGAGTCACCTGAGTCTTTGGGTCTTCCTGATCCGATTGGTAGTTTCATGTTGCACCAAGAAGAGGAGAGGGAAACCGAAGATCCGCCAGAAATTGAGGTAAATTTTTTTACTTTGTATTTGATATTGATTGTTTCTTTGATAAGACTATGAATTAATTGTTATTTTATTGTTTCTGGAACGATAGAAGAACATGTCGCTCGATATTGATAGCAAGTCTAGAGTGAATAGGAATGATTTCTCACAAATCCAAAGAGATGAAGACAATTCAAGTAGGAAGAAGAACACT
Organism: Kaempferia galanga; assembly: GCA_037974795.1. NCBI lineage: Eukaryota > Viridiplantae > Streptophyta > Magnoliopsida > Zingiberales > Zingiberaceae > Kaempferia > Kaempferia galanga. The sequence continues at coordinate 2,081,579 of JBBPFP010000084.1, forward strand.
AGACACACTGAGAAAGAATAAGTTACAAGAAGTCTCTCCCCTAAACTAAAGAAAAAAGTAAGCTTGCGAAAGCTTTTCGGTGAGGATTTCTTCGCTAGCCATTCAAATATATTATTATCAGATTCAAAAGGATGCGAAGGTGTAGATGGAAGTTGCATGACAAACACTGATATGTCGCTGGTCAGCAACCAACAGGAGGTTTAGTTGTGGGGTGATTCCAATGCTCAAGATTTGAAAGAATCAAATAATATTAGACAAGAAGTTAATGATTTAAAGGTTGAAATACGTGCATTAAATCAACAAGTTAGCCATCTAACAGAGTTATTAGTGCAAAGGGGCAATGAATTTCAAGAGCTCCACACTATCCAGAGGCAAAGGGATCAAGAAATGAAGGATTTCCGTATGTTAGTCATGCAACATCTTCAATTAGCCTCTATTCCTCCCATTGCTCCTCCCAGTTATGCGATTGATGATAATGATGATGATGGTGGTGGTGATGGTGATATTTGATGATTGTGTAAGGAGGTTATTTTATGATTATTTATTTTATTTGAGATATTAATTATTTATAAATAAATAATTAATATCGAATATAATGCTTTGTAAATTGCCTTATTTATTACGTGCAATATATTTACAATATTGTTTGTTGAGGCTTAGAAAAGATATAAGTTTTAAGTTGTAGGTAAAACGTTGTTTACCTTCTATGCATTCTAAAAATGTCCTAACACAAGTACATGAAATGAAGTATTTTAGTTGCATGATTTTTTTTTTTTTTTTTGTGCTATGTTTAGTTGCAAAATTTCCTTTATTCAATAGCGCAAATTCTCATGGAATTTATATGCATCAACCATAACTTTCAAATTAATCTTGTTCTATTTCAACAACAGGATTTAGATTAGATTGACTTGACTTGAGTTTGTGGTGTATTGTATAGTTTCAATCTAATATAGAGCGATGAATTAGAGAAACAGTGAAATGATGCACTGAAGCATCTCCTTTTTATATATGACTAGTATTTCACCCGTGCGATGCACGTATTATACCACGTATACAAAATGTATAAAAATTAGATAATATGAATTTTTTTATATGCAATTAAAACATTAGATGTAACAAATTAATTTGATTATGATTAATACATTTCATATGAAAAAAATATTATTTCAAATTATGAAAAACTTCCTTAAATACAACATTTGTTACCGTCTACATCGCATATTAATAAATCAAATTTTATTGAGATATTATTAGGTATATATAGAAACAGAGAGAAGTGATATTTGGAATAGTAAATATGATTTAGAATTAATTTTAAATGATAAAATATTTAGCATTCTATTAATTGATTTAACTGAATTTTAAATGTAATCTTACAAATTATGCTTTCAAAAAAAAAAAAAAAAAACTTTGATGTTTTCTTTAGGTCCAAATTAAATGAGTTTTAAATGATATAGAAATATTAGAATCAAAATTACCTATATTTTGATGCTACCTATGCATTAATTAAATGTGTTTTAAATGATATAGAAATATTAAATCAAAATTACCTATATTTTGATGCTACCTATGCATTAATTAAATGTATTTTAAATGGTATAAAAATATTAAATCAAAATTACCTATATTTTGATGCTACCTATGCATTAAATTAAATGTGTTTTAAATGGTCTTAAATTAAATTAAAATATACATTTTTTTGTAAATCAAATTTTATTGAGATGTTATTAGGTATATATAGAAACAGAGAGAAGTGATTTTTGGAATAGTAAACATGATTTGGAATTAATTTTAAATTATAAAATATTTAGCGTTCTATTAATTGATTTAACTGAATTTGAAAAGTAATGGTACAAATTATACTTTCTAAAAAAAACTTTGATGTTTCTTTAGGAGCCAAATTAAATGGGTTTTAAATGGTATAGAAATATTAGAATAAAAATTACCTATATTTTGATGCTATCTATGCATTAATTAAATGAGTTTTAAATGGTCTTAAAATAAATCAAAATATACATTTTTTTTGTAAAAATTAAATCAAAATATATATTTTTTTTGTAAATCAAATTTTATTTAGATGTTATTAGGTGGGAATTTGACAGTTACTGTTTAAAGAAAACTTACCTATGCATTAAATTAAATAGGTTTTAAATGGTCTTAAATTAAATTAAAATATATATTTTTTTATTGAGATGTTATTAGGCGGGAATTTGATAGTTAATTTTTAGCATTAAATTAAATGGGTTTTAAATGGTCTTAAATTAAATCAAAATATACATTTTGTTTGTAAATTAAATTTTATTGAGATGTTATTAGCTATGTATAGAAACAGAGAGAAATGATATTTGGAATAGTAAATATGATTTGGAATTAATTTTAAATTATAAAATATTTAGCATTGCATTAATTGATTTAACTGAATAGAGTCAAAATTACCTATATTTTGATGCTACCTATGTATTAAATTAAATGGATTTTAAATGATCTTAAATTAAATTAAAATATACATTTGTTTGTAAAAATTGAATCAAAATATATAATTTTTTTTGTAAATCAAATTTTATTAAGATGTTATTAGGTAGAAATTTGATAGTTACTTTTTAAAGAAAACATGCCTATGCATTAAATTAAATAGGTTTTAAATGGTCTTAAATTAAATTAAAATATACATTTTTTATTGAGATGTTATTAAGCAGGAATTTTATAGTTACTTTTTAAAGAAGACTATATATATATATATATGGGTTTTAAATTGTCTTAAATTAAATCAAAATATACATTTTGTTTGTAAATCAAATTTTATTGAGATATTATTAGGTATATATAGAAAAAGTGAGAAGTGATATTTGAAATAATAAATATGATTTGGAAATAATTTTAAATTATAAAATATTTAGCATTCCATTAATTGATTTAACTTAATAGAGTCAAAATTACCTATATTTTGATACTACCTATGTATTAAACTAAATGGGTTTTAATGGTATTAAATTAAATCAAAATATACATTTTTTATAAAAATTAAATAAAAATATACATTTTTTTATAAATTAAATTAAAATATACATTTTTTTTGTAAATCAAATTTTATTAAGATGTTATTAGGTGGAAATTTGATAGTTACTTTTTAAAGAAAACTTGCCTATGCATTAAATTAAATAGGTTTTAAATAGTCTTAAATTAAATTAAAATATATTTTTTTATTGAGATGTTATTAGGCGGGAATTTGATAGTTACCTTTTAAAGAAGACTTTTCTGTTTTTATATATATATAGATTAAAATACCTCAATTAATACATCATACTCTTTTTTATATGGAAAAACATATGCCAAAGTGATATATCAATTGTTTTTGTACTATTATTTTTCTCAATTTGTCTTACCTTTGTTCAACTCATATAGACAACTTAATATTGACATTCATTTTTAATTATGTAATACTTTATTTTTTTTTTTTTGTATGTTTTTTATGCAGGAAAAGAAGAAAACACAGAATGTAATAGGAAGTGACTGCGAGGAAGAAGATGATGATATATTTTGAAAGTTTGTTGTATGGACATGTAGGAGAAACTTTGTGTTGGAACTTTATTGTATGGACATGTAGAAGAAACTTTGTTTTGAAATTTTGTTGTGTATGATAAGTTTGGATATGCATTATTATTGTATATTGATGTGTGAAATGTTATTTAGAATGTGTTATATATGATGTGAAGTTTGTTTTAATTGTAAACAGTTTATTAAATTGTATGAAGATGATAAGTTGCAGAAATTAATTGAAGTTGCTGGAATTTTACAGATTAGGGACGAATTTTGGGACGAATCCATAATTCGTCCCAGAATCCGGGACGAATCCTGGATTCGTCCCAGAAAGCAGGATTACATATTCCATAATTCGTCCCAGAATTCGGGACGAATCCTGGAATCATTGGGGAGGTGCATCATTTACATATTCTAGTACCACAGAGACCACAAATCAGTTATGGTGGAACGAGTTTAAAGTATCTATCCCCTTCAATTTATATACAAAATAAAAGTGAATATATAATCATTAGTTTTTTTCCATTTTAGCAGCTTAATCATTGGGACCCAAGCGATGAGATGGATGTTAAAAGAATATTTAAAAAAAATGCGGTAATCATATTAGGCATGTACTGAATCATGCTAAGAATCGACGCAAAAAGCCAGACTTCATCACCGATGAAAATTGGGTGAGGATTACACAATATTGGGCAACGGAAGAGAGTCAACAACGGAGTCAACAAAATAGAATGAATCAATCTTACAATTCTGGAGAGTTATCTGTGATATATGCAGGAGGCTCCATTAACATTGATGAGCATAGACGGAGATTGGTAATTTTTTTAACTCTTTCAACAATTTTGCCTAATATAACAAATTATTTCATTATTTCTAACATTTATTTTATAGACTAAGGACATGGGGAAGGAGCCTGCTTTCATGGATACTTTTACCCGCACATTTTAAAAAAAAAGATAACACTTGGAGTGGGGAGAGAGCAAAAGCAGTGAAGGTTGAGATTTTTTTATTTGATCTTAATTTATAATTTAGATTTTATTAGTTAGTTACTTTCTATATATAATATTTAATTAATATGATATGCATTTTAAAAATACAGGAAAGATACGATGAGCTCGAGCTAGCTCACACATCACAAGGTAGTGTCGATATGGAGGGGTATGAGTCTTCAGTTGGGAATAATCTGAGTTTATGGCTAGAGGCCAGTGGAGGACCAAAAGGGAGAAGGATATTGGGAATGAGTTCCTTAAGTAGAACCAAAGAGTAGCTGACACATCTTCTTCTACTCCTTTAGTATCATTTTCAGCCCAAATTAATAACTTGACTGAAGAAGTTACTTATCTGAAAGGAATATTATTGCAAAGAGATGAAGAAAGGGAACAAGAAAGGGCGCTAAGGGAACAAGAAAGGGCGCAAATGGAACAAGAAAGGGTGCAAATGGAACAAGAAATGACACGAATGAATCAAATTATGGAGCAAAGGAATCAAGAAATTAATGAATTACGTCGACAACAAAATTTAATATTGCAACACCTTCAGTTGAGCTCCGCATTTCCTCGTTTTAGTGATGATGGTGGCAACAACGGCGACAACGATGGTGGTGATGGTGATGATTATTCATGATTTTAATTATGTATGATTGTTATTTGTCTCATAATTAGTATTTTTTCACATTATTTCTTGAATTTTTTAAAACCTTCTAATAGTAAATTTTTTATTAATATTGTTACTTTATTTTTAACAGGTTTGGTGAAGCAAAATCTACATCGGAAGACCAAGTATTTTTTAAATTTTATTGGATACTCATTTCTTTTATTCATTCAACTATTATATTCTATTGTTATTATAACACCACACATGATTATAAAGTTGTTAATATTAAAGCATGAAACTTACAAAAATATTAACACTGAGCACTGAGAATAAACGAGACTACATTGAATCATATTCTATCTTTCAAATTCAGTCAATGTAAGTTCTTTTTTGATTTACAAATTTTTTTCACTTTCTTAAACATCTATTGGCATTACACTAATGGATTCTTGTTGATAATTAAAACTTTTACTTTCTTAAATTCAAAGTTGGCCATCTCTCTTGATTTAAAATTGAGACATTTACTAAATACCTTACCAACTGCTCGTTCTTATTAGGTATTTATATTAACACGAAATAGGTTAAGGGTCTGCTTGGCTAGAACTATGGAATAGGAATAGGAAAGAGATTGATAGAAGTGGGTAATGGGAATGGATATGATTGATAAAAGTG
>JBBPFP010000084.1:2141134-2152496 GCA_037974795.1 Kaempferia galanga
TCATTCACCATGACAAGAATAGAACATAAATTGTGTCGATTCTAAACCTGAGAGCTAGAAGCCTACATTGTCCGATCGCTAGTCACTGACGTGAATCGATAAATTTTGAAAAGTGAAGAGGGGAGCATGTTATGTCTTTGACTTTTCTACTTTCCTTCAATAACATCTCAAAGGAGTTACAAATTCAATTGCTTCAATGTTGTTCTCATGCCCTCCCAACCTCAAGCTAATTTGACGATTAGCTATAAGTTCCATCTATGATTTACCTTCTTTTATATGTAAATTATATTTCAAATTTACTTAATAAACCAATAAAAAAAATCGTTCACTTCCAAAACTAATGTGATGAAATTTAAACACCTAACTTATCTAAAAAAATAAAAATATCTATACCCAATTTTAGTTAAGTGGAATAAATCATCCACTTTATTAAATTTAAATAATTACTTTTCATAACATACTATATCAACTATTTTAAAATTTTCTTTATTTTCACATTTTTTAATTATTTTCTTCTCTTTTTAAAATTTTTTTATTATTATATTTATAATAATGGAGAGTTTAAGGAGGAAGGAATTGAAAACAAAAATATTATTTTACTTTTGAGATAGAGAATTTTATACTCTATAATTGAAAAAACAAAACATAAATTTAAATTAAGAGAATTAAAAACGCAAATGATATAAGTCATTTTTTTATAAAAAAATATAAAATTTAAGATAGTAATTAATTTAACATAAACTAATATAATGCTCTAGTAACCTCTTAAACAGACCCAAGAAAAATTTCTCTCCATTGCAGCAACAGAAAAGCACAAATGACTCAAAATTCTTAAAACGACCACTTCCCATGAGAAATATCCACAATAACGAGGCAATATTGACACGTCCAATATCAGTCGACATACAGTAGATGATTGATAAGTCTACAGCTAGAACAGCGCAAGTCCCTGAAGTTTAAAGATCTTAATATTGAACATAATTAGATGCAGAATGAAGCAACCGAAACCAAGTCCAAGCTTGAAATCTATCGTGGAGGATAACCGTTAACACGACGCCCAAAGGATGCTCTCTCTGGGCTTCTATAACCATAAGGAGAAAATGACCTTGATCGTCCTCTCCTATACCTGCTATCATAATAAGGTGATCTCCGAGGTGAGTAATCTCGCCCACCTCGATAAGGAGAGTGTCTAGGAGATCTACGGTAACCACTGCCATACTCATCACGGCTGTAACCTCCATAGTATCTGTCTCGCTCACCTCTACGGCCTGTCAGAGACACATTGGAATCAAGATTGGAGAAAAATAAATGAGTGTTTCAGAAATGATAGTTGAACACTATAAGAAACATGAATCGTTATCCCTGATAAATTCATGATAGTAACTGGTCAAATTTTAGTTAGGTTAAACTCACCATCTCTTGTGCTAACCACGCCAAGGTATTTTCCAGGTGTAGGTGTACGTGCTCGCCCCCTCCTCGACTGAAAAGAAACAAGAAATTAGGTTACTTCTTTACACTTGCCTCCAAACTCAGAAAATCATCTTCATACAACAGAGGTATCGTTGCATAGATCTTCAAAAAACAAAAAGACCAAGGGTAAGACAGCTTTGGTCACTCGGGCAAATATTTACTGAAGCATTCAAGGCTTGGAGAAACATAATCAAGCTGCGACAAACAGCCATATCTGAATGCAACAGATGAGGTACCATTAAGTCCAAGTATGAGTTGGTAATGTCCGTTGATTAGTTGTGAGTGGTGAGAGTTGAAGAAGAATGCTGAAGTTGTTAAGTTGGAAATTTTTGGTATGTTTAGTTGATCTGATGCATGGAAAATTTGTTAAGCTGGCCGTTCATCAAGCTGTGAGAGTTAAGTTGATATTGATGAACACATCATCTTTGAATGCTGCCAACAAATCTGACGCAAATTCTGAATGGTACCAAAGAATCTCCAAGTTAAAAAAATGAGAAGGCCATGCCCCACAACTATAATAGTAAAAGGTATGGAACAATTCTACCTTCTCCACTGTTATGTACCGTCCTTCGAGGATTGACTGGTTGAGGTACTTGATACAACGATCAGCATCTTTTGGAGTGTCCATAGTTATGAATGCAAAACCACGAGAAGCACGTGTCCGAGGTTCAACAACTAAGTGACATCCCACAACCTAAGAAAAGGAAATCAAGGCCTTACACAATGATGATGATTGAAAATAGAAAATAAAGAATGCAGAATCAACATGCCTTTCCCTCCCTAGAGAAGTGATGTTCCAAGTCCCTGTCCGTAACCCTGGATGAAAGACCAGTTATATAAAGAGTATTTCCAGTATTCACTGCCTCATCCCTGCAGTCAACTTTGCAATGAGAATAGCTAAAGATATCAAACAGAAAAATAAAGGATATCACAAGAACTTAAAGTTCAACATGAGAAAAGATAAACCTGTCACGACTTCCAGAGGGAGACCTTGCTCGATTCCTAAGTGGAGGAGACCGAGATCTTGAGCGAGACAAATCCCTAGGAGGAGATCTTGATTTGGAGTGACCTCTGTAAGGAGATGGCGAACGAGAGTACCTAAGAAAGCAATAAGCAGAGTTTGACATGCTAAAAAATGAGAGATAAAGCGCCATTGGGGTATATATGTATATATAATGCTTATTCTAAGTCTAGTGATTGCATTTACAAGGATATTCAAAGAGAGATTATGGAAATAAAGCAGAAATAGAGACACATAGGAGAGTTGGATACAACAATGAATAAGATGCAAACTACTACGTTCAAGTTCAAGTAGTTGAATAATCTTCAACAAAGGTGATGATTGCTTCCAACTGTGCACTCAGATGACATATTAAGCACAAAGGACATTGTAGAAAAAAGGAAGACATATCTCCTATGGTCTATTCTTATCAACCAGCAGCTAACACCCACATCATCATCACATCTCGTAACCACATAATGAATTACATAATAAACAATTAAAATTAAATATATAGCTAAAAATTAAAATAAATTACATAATTTGCATCTCAACTTGTTGGCTTTTTTATTAACATGAAATGTGTGCAAAATTTTAAATTTTATTACTATTTTAAAATCTACATATCTCAGTGATTGAATTAATATTTTAATTACACTATCCATTGGTCTAGAAACATTATTTAAAGATTTATTAGTATATCATTAAATAATGAATTTTAGAATTTAGTAAATCATATTTTAAAATAGTCTTATCTTTGAGAATGATTTGCCCACTAGTATAAATAATAGTTTGTATTTTTGTGTTACTAAAATCTGAATTTCAGCATCATATTTTTAATTAGTTAATATTCTGTAGCAATATATATTGTAACAGTATATGTAGAATAGTTTAATATTCAATCTTAACATTTTATTATTGGTTTAATTTTGATATTAATTTTTTAGAGATATCTACAAACTACTTTGGGAAATTAGTTTTCGAAAGAACCCTTCAATATGAATGCTATTTAGAGTTAAAGGTAATTTCAACATTTTTAAAATACCTTATTTAACCCCTAAGAGTTTTGACCCCAAGCAATTTGGAAAGCATTTCCAAACCAGGCGTAGTACCCTGATCTTCTGATTGAAAATTAATATATCAGCATATTCCTTGCTTTTGGTTTGTCTATCCTAAATGTGAATAGCAAAAAAGTGATGAAACTAATCATGGTGATTAAACAGGAATGTGGAAAACATAAAAAGATTCCATATGGGTGATAATGCCATCAGTGGAGGGAGTATCCTAGAGAAATTCTAAGCATTTCATCTTGTTTCTTAGACATTCCAACCTTTTGTGGATAGGAACTTTAATTTAGGTCAACCAAACCTAGGCAGTCCCCTCCATTTGTACTGTCCTCGAGTTAGAATCAAGCTGGTTCAAAAATATTATCAAATTCCAACTTGTTACAAATACTTGGTCAATCTATAAATTGATCTAATGAATGACATAATGATGTCCTGAGATTACACTTTCTTTGCTGAAATGGTAAACTGTTTCTATATGTTCAGTCATCTCATGAAAAAACTAGATTAGAGCTTGTGTGCACAAAAGTCACAATTATCACCCACAGTATAATTTCATTGGCTCAGTAGGAGCACTATTCAATTTAATTAATTGCTAGAGCAAAATAAGCTCACAATGTGGTAAGACTCAAAGCCCTATATTTTTGTCTCTTCCCTCGATTTGACTGCTCCAGTATGCAGTTTTGCTTTTTCAAGATATTCACCTCGTAGATGAACAAAAAGGGCTGATGTTGATATAGGAAAGCCTAGATATTTGCGTCTGCACTACCAAATGAATAGAGGAATGTGATGAACATGAAAAGTTGAAAGATATTGTGCTTCCTAAGAAGGATTACCCAGTTTACTAATCAAATTTGGAAGATTGTCACATAAGTACTTCATATTTCACTTATTGATACGTGTTTGCTAAATTATATGTGTTCTGTCACTCATTCAGAAAATAAAACTTATAAGATAGTTGGATGATTTCAAATCGACCACAAATAACCAGTTAGATAGTGTTAACTTTTTTTCTATAATAAGCATAAAAAAGAAATCACGATGTTACATTCAGTAACAAGAGAATGCATCTTGTTCAAGATCAAGGCACCGCTTGGGCCTCAGGTGCGAGATCCTAGCAGATTCAACATAAGATCACAGAACGGAGTATATGGCAAATGCAGTCTACATCAGTTAAAAAAAAATTGGATCAATTTTTACATGGTTTTCCATGTGTCATACATCATATGATCACACGTTTTTGTGTGAAAATATAAATCAGATATATAAAAAGATACTTATTTTTTTGTATATATTAGTCATTTTTATTGATATATAAATATTTTGAAACTGATCATGAATGCCCACATATTGCATATGCACCATATGGGTTGACCGCATATTGCCTGAATAAGCTTTTCCACATCTTACTCAAGATCAAAGGCTTTCTTCATTAATGCTACAACTAATGATAGTCCAACTAATGTGTGATGAACTTCAATATAAAATCAATAATGGACTATCTTACCTAATTGACACAGAACCAGACAGTGACATAAAGAGCAGAAAGATAATTGCACATACAAAGATAGGGGTATCAATTCGGGTGGGTCGGATCGGATTCGGATTGGGAAATTTTTTTTTTAAGTCCCAACTCGAACCTGAATTCAACCCAAAACCCTTAAACCCGACCAATCCGAACCAAACCCAAATACCTGATTCAAAATGACTTTTTTTTTGCTAATTTCCCTATAATTCTTCCCTTTTATTTCAATACTTCATTATTATCATACTAGTATTGATATTAATATACATAAAATCATCTTAATTTTCAAAATAATATTTGATTTAGCCCAAAAAAACACTCATTAAGTACTAAACCCTAAATTCGGATCAAATTGGGTCAACCCAAATCCGATTGAAAAATTTTCAACCCAAAATCCCTCCAACCCGAACCCGAAAATTCCTAACCCAAACTTGATTTTTTTTAGGTCATCTCAGATTCATTTTTGACACCCCTATAAATAAAAAAAATTTAAAAAAAGAAGAAGGAGAGACATGAGAAGCAAATTGAAGAATTCCAAGTCTATAAGAGAACTAATATTATCCTTGTCTACCTTTCTCATCCTACCTCAGCTTGCAACACCAACAGTACTATATATTTCACGAATCAAAAATCCAAAAAAATTCCTATTTAGGTAAGAGTTGCCATATGTATTTCTCTTAAGTTAGATAAGAGTTGCACGCCAAAGATAATTCACAGCGACAGGAGAAAGCAAGAAGGTTCTTTTAAGAATGTCCTTTATAAAGGGGATCTGAATCATCAACGCCTACTAAGAAAGGAACCATCACACATATTCCAAGCGTGAAAAAATAGATAGCCACAAATCGCAGCACGAATCAAAACATGGCACAAACAAAAATCTGACGACAAAAATAACCAAGACAAAATAGGATCCCAAAGGAAAAAAACGAGATCGGGAGATCGGTACATACTTTCCGCGTGGAGAATCCGCCTGCAAGTAGACAGAATACGTTGACGTGAGAAGGATGCAATAATAAAGAGATAAAGGAAAGATAACACACGGAGGGGAAGAGCATACCATTCCGATTAGCCGACGCGGCGAGGGGAGCGACGGTGGAGGAACGGAGAAACCCTCGAGAGCTGTCTAGGGTTTGCCCTACCTTTTTTTTTGGGGGATCCTTTAGGAGAATGGGACAAGCCTGATATCGGGCGAGATATATCTGATGGCGTGGATAGAACTCGATGATAAAATATACGGATTGGGCCGGGCAGCCTGCGATATGGCCCGTCTCTGTGTGGATGCCGGGCTTAATACCCACTCGCATTAGGTGGAAAGGTTTGGTTCGGCCTGGCTGAACCGGGCATGATCCATGTGAAAAAAAGCAAATAATACTACTAATAATTTAAAAAAATATACCTTTTATTTTTTAAATACTTTTTTTATTCATCGAGCCAGGATCCAAACTGCATATTTACTAAAGGGAAAAAAAATCTATGTTAAAATTTTTTAGCTTATTGGAATTGTGTTGCCCAGGCAAAAAATAAAAAAAATAAAAAAATCTTAAAAAATAACAAACTTCATCATTCAACCACTCACTAATTTACTCATAATTTAGTTATTAAATAGGAAAGAAACAGGGAAAAAATGAACATTCCTATCAGTATTGTAACAAAGGTAACTAACGTGAATGTGTCTGCAGTTAACGTCTGGTAGAACAGGCACAATCCAAATCTCCTCTCCTCCATTTACATCACTGAGGATTGCATTTACTTAAACAGAAACAACAGGAGGTTGAGATTTAGGCGGGTATTGTATACGGGACGGGGGAGCGGAGCTTGCAGGCACGGTGATTCCACCCCCTTTTATCGACAGAGAAGGCCCCCAGTGTGAGCTGGCCCTGCTAACAAGGTTGGAGTCGAGGAACACAACGACGACAGTGATGTCGTCGTGGAAATGCCGGCGAACACCGCGGTCGATCTTCTGTAGGTCAGAGTATCTCATCTCCCTTTTCTTGGCTGCTTCTCGAAGTGCAGCTTTGATGAGTCGCCGGGCACTTCCCTGCAGGAGTTTATACTCATGTAAGAAGCGACTTACACGAAACATCAGGATCAAGTTGTCTAACTTAGGAATTAATGAGTAACAATGCCAAAGAATGGTACAATGAGCTGATATTCTCAGGAACACTACACTTAGAAATTTCTTTGAATCACTTTATCACGATATGATATTGAGATTGTTTTCGAACAATATATTCTAGTTTCACTTGTAAGCAAATGGTTGTAACAGGAGTGAGGGTAATGGAAAATAACCAACTCATGAGCTTCCTCTGAAAAAAGTTTACATTGAGTTCCCTCCCCTCACATGAAAACTTCTGATCTCGCACGCCATTCTGGCATGTGACATGTAACATATTTGGTATCTGGTAGCTTCTTCAGGAAAAAAAAGAAAAGTGCCAAGACAATCAGAAGAGCATTGGATTTGTGCAATTTACAGTTAGTGGCCCTTCTTATAAACATTGACTATGTAAAAGAAATTGAAGGATCAGAATTTGAATCAGCTTAGGCTTTTGAGCTTCAAGTTAGGATCGGATCCAGCCAGTAATCACTAATCGCCAAGAATTTAGGAAATGGATTAGTGAGACAGAAGGGCAATGGTGCAAGCTTAAAGATAATGTCACGTCGCACGGACATCACTAAAGGATAGACAAAACAAGAACTGGAACACTGAAACTTTGAGGAAGAAAAAAGGAGATTAATGGCATCATCTCCCCTTTGATACTCGGCAATGAAGGAATTGGTGGAAGCATCAGGAGGATACATCAGATGATGTAAACAAGGAAAGCATGAAATGGTATTGGAAGAATGTGACCCATCTTATCAACTGGAATGAGTAGTTGTTATGAACCTTTTTTACCCACGATATTAAAGGATTCATTGTAGCCTGCTTCAGTACTCAGGTTTCCCTGAAACTACATGGTCAATAAGGTCCGAACTACTTGTTCTTAAATAATCAATTTCACTGATTTTAACACATCCCAACCAGCCAACGTTTATGTGAAGAAATTTTGTTTGTCACCAACAGGAAAATTTGACCAGAAAGTACAAAATTGTCCCCAATAAGACAAGAAGATCAAACTACTTATTCCTAAACTATGACAAAGTTTACTGATTTTAACAAGTTTGTTATTCAATTTGCATTTATTATGAAGAATATTTGTTTGTTAACAACAAGAAAACTTGGCTAGAAAATACAAAATTACCCCCAATAAGGCGATGTTCAAAAGAGCACAAGGCAACAAGTAAAGAACAAATAGTTATTCTGATTCAGAATTCATATCACCTCATGGAAGCAAATGGTTGTCTTCTCATATACTGTCTTAGATGAATGCTAGTGTAAATTATAGTTAGGAAACGTACACTGTGAGGGTTATTGTGAACAATATCTGCAGCTTCTTGGTTGCTGAGATGTTCCCAGAGGCCGTCCGATGCAAATATAAGAAACAGATCTTGTGGTTGCAATGGCTGCACAGAAATGTATGGTTCTGAGCTGAGTATAGGTTTTTTGAAAGTTTCCCGTAACCGAAACTTTGCAAATAATGGTTCCCTGTTAAATTCTGCCTTTTTCAGGTAGACATCGCCTATTGACCTAGAAACCTATATAAACAAGAGAAGAGGCAGAATACATTTAATTAAAAAGAATATAATTTGCAATGTTCTGTGTTGATTACATGACATAGACGGTGTGAGAACAAAAGAATGGTCACGACAAAGATTCATTAATTGCTTGTGACAACAAATAAACAATAGAAATCATGCAACACGTGCAATCATCATTCTAAAGCCATTTTAGTCCCCTCGGGATGGTGTGATAGTTGAGGCATGGGGTGTTGCCACATTAAGTCATGGGGTCGAAACTTGACACGTCCGAGCATGCCTTCCTCATGCCTTGGCCACTTGCACCTATGGCTAGCAGCCCTCCGTGATTTACCTCCTCCGTGTTGGCCTAAGGATGGGTTGGCGGGGGCGCTGGGGGTAAGCGAATTGCCTTTTGCCATATTCTAAAGTCATTTTAGTCCCAATTATTTATGATCAGCTAAAACAATTTTAACTTGCAGAAGTTAGATAAATTAAACTTCTTTTTCTCAATAACAATATTCAGATCAATTAAATCATTTCTCCTGTCTTTGATCTCCCTCAAGCCCTTTCACCTTCACTTCCAAATCACCTTCACTCTGAAATCCATCATTATTGCACATAGCACTTCAAGAAAAGAATAAAGCTAGGCTTTTGTTTTATTTCAGTTATTTGAAATGAAAATGGAACAGACTGTTCTTCAAGAGAAAAGGAATCACTAGTATCGAATATTGATTGTACATATTAAGAGGAAATGTTGTCTGGAATGTATATTGGTAGGTGCAGGTAATGAAATATTTTATAAAAAAAATTAAAAGCTAGAAACCACCAACATTAGTTCCTGTTGTGTGACAGGAGTCTTCTCAGAATCAATAGAATGCAATTAAACCGAACAAACAGCAATTTAAAACTATCTTGTGGCATCCAAATCCACATAGATGTGACATCATGAAGCTCCCACACTGAACTTCACTACACTCGGCCCTGATTAGTCCTCATTAAATACGGATAAAAATTATAAAATATTGGAACTGACACAAACATAGCAACTGACACTACTCAAAACAAGACTGATTAAGCAAAACAAACAGCTTGAGTTCTTCCTGAACACCAAGTCCACAGTCATGTGAGTAGGCCAAACTAAAAAAGAAAAACACCAATAAGAACAGTGAAATTATGATATAATACAGATATGGATGTGTCCAATAATTGGGTTAATTACATAAATTATAGATGATTTATAGCCAAAGTTTCAGTTTCGCACACATACTTTTATGTTTCAATCAAGTACACAAATATATAGGAGTAAGGCAAACTTATTCTCGTGCATCTTTGTACCAAATCTAGAGGTTCTTATCATACCCGCACCATTCCTCTTTTGGCCTTGTTGATCTACTTTATACTAACAGTGTGTGGAATGATCTGTCAATATTCAACAAGGCACATGATCAGCTTATCAATAGGATCACTTATAAAACCACATCTTATCATATGTTTGTTAGTACAGTTAACACTAATGATTGAACTTAGATTTTGATGAATGACAAAGGGTTAAAATTAGGCATTTTGTGATCTAATACTTTTACCAAGTGTGCAGGATAACGAACTTGATAAGGTCTAAATGACCAGACAACAGTCTGAAGTCCAACTAGGTTGATAGCGGGCATGAAGTCCACGTTGGTTGAGACCTGACAGAAGGAAATACAGTTGGGTTGACAACTGGCCGAAGTCTAGATTGGTCGAGATCTGGCAGGAAGTCCTGGTGGGTCAAGGGACCCGGTCAAGGAAGTCTTGCAACTGGTAAGCCTAGGGTCAGTGGTAGGGGTCCTAGAAGGGCCAGCAATAGTGTTGACTCTTTTGTTCCTACTTTACAAGATAATAATAAAAGAGATACTAAATTAAATACACAACTGTTGAAAATCAAATAAAGCTTAGGTTTTGAATCTTACCGAGGCATCATTGCTTGCCCGATTGTAAAGAGCCGAAGAAAAGGTTTGGAATTGGAAGAAAAAATTTACTTTTCTCTCTTTTATTGCATAAGGTGTGAAACCTTTACAAAAAAAGAGGAGGGGCAAGGAGCAAGGGGGTGTTGTAAAGGTTTCACCCCTGAAGCAAAAAACAGAGAAAAGTAAATTTTGTTCTTCTTTTTCCAAATCTTTTCTTCAGCTCTTCATAACTGGGCAAGCAACGATGCCTCGGTATGATTCGAAACCTAAGCTTTATTTCGTTTTCAACAATTGTGTATTTAATTTAGTATCTCTTTTATTATTACCTTGTAAAGTAGGAACAAAATAGCCAACACTGGTGTTAGCCCTTCTAGGACCCCTACCACTGACCCTAGGTTTTCCTCGGAAGAACATAGGGCTAGATTTAGTTCCATCTGTTATGCGTCCTTACCCAGTCAATACCTCTATAAGACTTTTTTCCAACACTCCTGCATTCCTAGTTGAGCATTATCATCTACATAGACTAGTTTATTGCTCGAATTCGGTTAATACAAGTTTGTGTTCTGAATTCTACAATAATGTAGTCAAAATAGATGATCTTACCTTTACTTCTAGGGTCACCACGATAGAAGTTACATTATCTCTTGCCATCCTTAGAGACTTCTTAGGATTGCGACCTTCAACTGTTCCTTTTGTCTTTTACTCTCCTAGGGATTTACTATTTGATGATCCCCATTCCCACATC
>JBBPFP010000084.1:2158285-2173724 GCA_037974795.1 Kaempferia galanga
AAATTCAGACGGAACAGAAAGTTAGGTCGAGTCAGCTCGACAGTGGCAGTCGACTCAGCAGTCGACTGCTATCATGAGCAGTCGACTGCTCAGTGACCGTTGGGCATTTAATGCTGATGATCTCAACAGATTTTGGAGCCGTTTAAACTCCAGCAGTCGACTGATGATAGGAGCAGTCGACTGGCGTCGGGAAATCAGATAAAAGCACTTACTGTTCTTCATGCAAACTCTCCTTGCTTTTGTGCTCTCAAGTGCTCGTGTGCTCAACAAGTTTCCTGTTCCTATTGCTCAAAATTCCTCCTCCTTGTGCTCTCTTTTAATCTTTGTAAGAGGAGGTAGATTCAAGTGTTAGGGTTTCTCCACCTTTGAGTTCTACTCAAGAAGGAGATCATTCGATAGTGGATCATCAATCGGTGTGCGTGTGTGCCTTGGATTAGTCACCTCAATGAGGTGGAGACCAAGTAAAATCGAGGTGTTAGTATTGCAATTTCTTTCATTTCCTTTATTTGTGTTTCCGCTAACATTTTGTGTAGAGAAATCGAAAGAAGGCTATTCACCCCCCTTCTAGCCAATCACAAGATCTTAACAGTTAAGAGGATCATTCTTTTTTAAAAAATTAAAAAGGCACTCCATTAGTATTTTAATTATTTCGAGAATATCTCTTATTTTAAGATTGTTATAATTATTACTTGGTAGCTATTATAATGTTTTGTCGCTATAGTAGTTATTACGTGAAAAATTAATTATTTCACTTTAATCAAAATTATTATATATAAAGTATTGTTATATTAAAATATTTTTAATTTGGCTAATTTTGTTTAAACTTCATTAAAATCACTTTAGGTCAGTTAAAATAACTTTAAAACATTTATAACAACTAACCCATACTATACCATTGTTGTATTAGGTGTTACACAAATCAGCTATCATACTTTATAACAAATAATTATAATTGCTATAATAGTGTCTGAAGTAAGGAATAATATTATATTGTAGCAACTACAGAGTAATTATTGTATGCTTATATAGTAGTTAGTCTAGTTGTTACAGTAATATTGAAAGTAAGGAAATTTTTAAGATAAAATATTTGATGGAGTATTCTTTGAATTTTTTCAATTTTTTTTATCTAAGTATCGAGTACTAAATTAATGGATGATTTTTGAAAAAATAAATGATTGACCTAAAAATAGAGGAGTATATTACAATGGCGGAGCCACCCTGGATGATCTATCCGGGCTGTGGCCACGAGTGCGGACGCTTACCCGGGCTAGCCTCCTATTATTTCCATTTTTTCCTCTTTCTCTTCTAAAAAATTACCTTTTCACCATTAAAACTACCTAGGTTACAGTTCGGGTAGCCTTAAACGTGGCTCCGCTTGTGTCTTACAATCTCTTACATGTCTCATAATTAATATTTTGACATATTATTCTAACTCTTATATATATGTAATGTTTTTATTCTCTCGTATGATTATTTATTGATTTATTTCATATTTTACAAGTTGTGATCTATTTAGAACTTTAATGAATTTTTTTTTAAAATTTATCTAAAAATATGTATCTTAATTTTTTTTTGTAAAACTGAAATCTAGGCCGTTGATGGAGATACAGATCAATCTTCCCCTTGATTGAGGTCAAACCATCCAACAATTGTGAGAGGTTCAATTGGATATGGTTCAAGAATGAGAGATCCTGTTCGTCTTATCAGTTCAATTGGATGAAGTTCAAATCTAATGAAACTTATTATAACATTATGCTTATCGTAGACATCCTTCCCTACATGATAGAAAGAGATAAATTATAGGATCAATTTATAACTAACTGCCAGTGATCAGAGAATGGGAGGGGTTTCAGATCAAATGAAACTTTAGTTCAATAGAGGGTTGGGTTCATCCAACCCAATCAAGGTTCACTTGTTCATAGATCAAGTCTCAAAAGCCCTCTTCCTCTTCTTCACCTCCTAATGGTCCAATCTGCATCTCCTAATGGATCCGCATCTTCTGTCGTTCCTACCAAAAACCTGATCCACTTCCTACCCAAAACCCGATCCGCAAAGGTGGGAGAAGCTATAGTAATTTAACCTCCTTCCCCGATCGGCATCGCCCCCGATTTTCTTCCTCCCGGAGCCGACGCCGCCCCCTTTCCCCCTCTTCATCCTCAAGACCTCCGGCCATCCACCTCACCATCGCAGGCTGGAGCTCACTCCTTCATCTCCGCCCAGCCACCTTTCTTCCATCCATCATCCGGCAACTTCTCTTCGGGTTAGAATAGGAATAGGAGGAACCGAAGCCCTTCATCAAATTCGGCCGCTTCCGTCCCCTCTACATCAAGATTTCAGTAACTGAAAATTGGTTGGAATAACAATGATTTATTGACCTATTTATAAGCATCCATGACAGGTTTTTAGTCGCCAACATTTGGATTTCGATCATTCAATGTAGTCAAAACAATAGATGAGATAAAACTTCTACAAAATAATAATGAGCAATGTTCATATAAATAAAGATATATAGGCAATGTTCAATATCTTAAAGAGGATTCAAAAGGATTAGATGTTACTACTACCTTAAGATAAGAAAAAAGAAATGATCTTGTTTCTTACCAATTCCTTTAAGATGAAAATATTATAATCATCTTACTTAACAATTACATAATCACCTTGATTGTCTCATCCGTCTCATCAAATTGCTTATCATCCTACAAGTCATTGGCAGAGTGACCTAAAAAGTAAATAAAATTATACAAAGTAACAATTAAATAATGCATTATCATCACCAAACTGAAGATTTTCCTCACGGATATGCAAACCACCGATCTTTTATCTATCCAGACGCAATCTTCAGCTATGGATTTTCCTCTTCTCCGCGAATCTAGGCAAATAAAAATTTCTTCTTTTCACGCGGACGAAGGTTAATTACCTTCTTCGATATCTTAAATGAAAAGGGGAATTTTATAGAGAGAAAAACAAAGGAAAGCAAACCAACATATCAGAACAAAATCGCTTGCAGTATGCAACGGAATGACGAACATGCACACACCGTTGCAGGGAAATTACAAGGAGAAGGCGGCGGAGGTAAGTGAGGGTATTTTCGGAAATCAATAATATATAATTTCTGGTGAATTTTTCATAATGGCCCTTGAGATAAAGCAGCTGTTTTCTTGAACTGCTCCTAAAGCTTCTGTTGTCTCTTCAGACAAATATTCTCTTTTCAATTTTTAAAATTTATTTTTCTAAAAATAATAAAAAAATGACCCAGTACAAATGCCTACAGCTAGCTACAGGGATGATTCTATATCATTTTATTTCCCTTTCTTCATTTATAAATATTGCAATGTAAACTTCAATGTTTACAAATCATATATCATTAAATATTGAGGTGTTTTATAAAAATATGCTGGAATTTTGTGCCAACGACCGGTCTTGCTGACGGTTTGTTTGCTCTTTTTTCTTTTTTTTTTCTTTTAATTAGTTATTTGGTCAAAAAGAAAAATAGGAAATTAATGTTTCTCTACTCCTACTAAACAATCGGACGAAATGGACGCCTTCCTTCCTCCTTGCCGCCGCCGGATCCCGATCCCTTGCTTGCGGTGAAACCCTAGCAATAATGGGATCCTTGAATTAAAGCTGAAGCGGAGGAATCGCCCCGGAGAGGGAGAGAGGATCCGCCTTTCGGATCTCCATCCTTCCTTCTCTCGCCGGAGAGGAAGAGCCAGCGAGGGGGATGAGATCAGGGGTCGCTTTTGCCATGGCGTGGAACGTCTTCAAGTTCTGTTCGGCCTTGAGGGCTCTTGGTTCGATCATGATCTTGCTCGTCCTCGCTATCGTCGGGGTCAGCTACTACGCCGTCGTCGTCGCTCATTATGGACCCGCCCTAGTCGCCGGGGGTCTCGATTCTCTCCTAGCTCTTGTCGTCTTGGTCCCTTTCCATGCCCTGGTATTCCTCATTTTGCTGATTTTTAATTTTTAGCCGTGAAATCCTCGAAATTCTTTATGTTTGTGTATGTATGATTAATTATTGGTTCCTATGCGCATGAAGCATTATCTAAGTGCACGATAACATAAAAGTCAATAAAACTAAATGTAAGAGTGACAACAACATAATAAAAGAAAGTTACAATTATAAGAAGTGACGAGGATTAGGATGGAAGTTGAAGGGGAAAAAACTGCATTTTCATGCCATCTAGGTACTTGTATCTGGTGTATTTCTTCCCCAGCTAAAATATTTGGTTTTACAGTTGGGATTACTGCTATGGGCATATTTTTCAGTCGTTTTCACCGACCCAGGTGGCGTGCCACCAAATTGGAAGCCAATTCTGGATGAGGAGATTGGAGAAACTGCTCTATTAACTGCCATGGAACAACCAGGACTTACAGACTCAGAAACTCCAGCAATAAGATACTGCAGGAAGTGCAATCGGTTGAAGCCACCTCGCTGCCATCACTGTTCTGTTTGTAAGACCATAGATCTTATGTTTTGTTATATGTCAAGATGGTGAACATTCGATAATGGGTTTTACTTATGCCTGTCCCAATTGATTGATATTAATTCTTATGTTAGGTGGGAGATGTGTACTTAAGATGGATCACCATTGTGTGTGGGTTGTAAACTGCGTTGGAGCTTTAAACTATAAGTTCTTTCTTCTTTTTCTGGTAGGTTTCTACAATTGCTGATGTAAGTCATTAGTGCTATAGGTTTACAGGTTTTCTGTATGCAATTTCATCCAGATACATGCGTAGAAATTCTTTCTCAAATTCAAAAGTTATTCCTCAGCACCAAAGGTTACACCTTATCACTTATTCCATGAATCCTAACTAGAATGTAAACGTGGTGTCCTTTTTCACATATTGACTTAATGCTTTATTTTTTATTTTTCATTCTTGGTCACCATTTACAATACATTATGAATTGATGATAGTATTACCTGTTAAATTAAGGTAATAATTTACATCTTCGATTGTAGTATGACATGCAATTAGTACACGCAATCATGCACGTATTTGATTTCCTTCTGTTACAGTGCACTCATGCAAGTCCTCTCTTCTTATTGATGCAGTTTTACACATTTTTAGAGTCATCTCTTGTTACTCTTTCTCTGCTTCCCTATTTCCTTGCATTCTTCCAAGATGTGGAGATACCTGGGACGCCAGCAGCACTTGCAACTACTTTTCTCACATTTGGTATGCTCACCTCACTTTCACCTGAGACTTTCATTTTAGTTGACTTCTGCTTTCTCAACTTTTATGATCGCTGACAATTTTTTTTTCTTTCTTAGTGTTGAATCTGGCTTTTGCATTAAGTGTTATGGGGTTTCTGATCATGCACATATCTTTAGTAATGAAGAATACCACAACTATCGAGGTAAGCGAATCATTTTGAATGGAAAGTCATTTATGCATATATTGTGTATATGGAGGCATTCAATTTATCAGGCATATGAGAAGAAAACAACTCCGAAATGGAAGTATGATCTTGGCCACAGGACAAACTTTGAACAGGTTAGAATATGAAGTCTATTCTTTCTATATTATTTACACCATATTCCAAATTGATTAAAGAAATAAAATAAACCATCTATTCTTTTACCATACTACAACAGGCACATGCTTTTCATTCTCCACTTCAAGAACCAAACCTACCTAAACTGTTTTATATGGCTGATTATTTCTGGCAACAGGTATTCGGAACAGACATGAAATACTGGTTCATACCTGCTTACTCCCACGAGGATTGGAGAAGAGTCCCAGCCCTGCAAGGACTTGAATACCCAACCAAACCAGACTTGGATATGCAGTAGCTCCATAACCACCACAAGGTCGATATGCTCGATCAATGTTCACATTCTCCAAACATGTATCCTGTAATCTATGGCTTCACTTTTGGAAATTTACATTAAAATGATAAAGCAATTCAGTTTGACAGTGTGAAGATGATGTATATTTACAGTGAGTTTTTGTATCTTTTTTTTTTAAAGGCTATCAGTAGTGCCTTCATGCGGAAATTATGATGCTTGGTGTTTGTTACTTGGAGGCCAGTAAAACGTAGCATGGAATGTTATTTTGATGTCCAATGAGTTCACAGAGAGAAGTAATGCTTGCCTAGGTATATGCTGAATATGCAGACAGGCTACGGGTGTTTTTATTTTTTATAAAAAGATAATGATAAATTATTGAATTCAACAATCATGAAACCCATAGTGATGTTTTTGTTTTGAAAAAAAAGTATTATACAAAAATTATAATAAAGTAATTTTTTTATCAGATTTAATTAATGTACATAAAAGTTATTGTTAGATAAGAACAAAGAGAAACTTAGACGCATAATTAGTGAATGATTTTTTTAATGAATGATCCACTTAAAAATGCATGACTAATGACCGCTCACAACACTTTTCAATTTATATCGGTGGATCGATTATTTTTAAAATTAGTTGGCGTAAATGGAGTAATCAGTGTCAATTAAAAAAAATAAATAAGAGGCACCATATTTGTTCGAACAAAAAATAAAAATATCTCACTAATTTATGACTTTTATGCACAGTATGATAACTAGACACCTCTTTTTCTAAATTAGTGGTGAATTTTATGCGTCAGTATATTAATAAATTTTCTAATTATAATTTCCCTGCGATTTAATTATCCAATGCTTATTATACCAATAATAATTACACAAATTATGATGAGGAGCCCATTTATTATTCTCCTCGATCTTCTCCAAGCAAAGCCACCCGGTGCCACTCGTTTCGTAACGCCGACAAGTCAGTCGACCAGTCAACTTCTCTCCCTTGTCTTCTGCTGTCGTAACGCCTCGATCCCGTTCGGTTTCTCGTCGGCAAGGGATCGAATCTCGCTGGAGTTGCCGATCGGGTCGGTTTGGTCTTCAAGTGGCAAAGTAGTGGTGGCCTTGCTGGAATTCGAGGCCCGAGGCGAGGATGGGGCTGATCTCCGGACTGGTCATGGGGGCGATGGTCGGAGTTGCGCTGATGGCCGGGTGGGCACGCATGATGAGGCGCCGCAGCTCTAAGCGCGTCACCAAGGTGCGAATTTTGTTCTCCCTCTCTTCTCTTTTGGGATCTTGTTGGACTACCTTGTTGACTTGGAGCTTTTGATGGATGGATCGCGCCTTGTGAGTAATTTGAGCGGCGTTTTAGTGTAATGTCCTTTTGGATATGGAATTGCGACGGAAATTTTGGTCTTCGTATTGACATGAATGACTTGAAATTATCGAAGATTGTTAAGCTATTTATCTCACTCTGGTTGAGTTGACAGACGGGACAGGACATTACTAGTACTAAGCCGCTGCTTGGACCTTTTCTGCTTTGTAGTTGAGTTGGCCTTGATGAAAGCTTACGCTAGACCTTCCTTTTTCATTGAGGACCGTCTCAAGCAAAGCGCTCTGGAGCATGGTTGATCGATCTATGAAACATTGTATTGGAATCAAATGACTATAGGAGGTGGTGACTGAGTCCGTAAAATTTACTTTCAAGAAGCACCAAGCAAGAAACAATTAAGTCAAGTTCATTATTATGGCCAGTTTATGGTTTAACTTGGTTATTGTAGCTTGCTGCATGTTAATGTAATCACTTTTCTCTATTTCACTGGAGAGATTAATTCGGTCATACTTAGGTTAGCTAGTGTTTGCAGTAGCATGAATATCAAATTACGGACTAATATTTTTATGCTCACATATCTACAGGCTGCTGACATAAAACTTCTTGGGTCACTGGGTAGAGAAGATCTGAAGAAACTATGTGGCGATAATTATCCTGAATGGATTTCGTTTCCTGCTTATGAACAGGTTATTTCAACAGAATAATTATCCGTATTCAGACCTTGTTTTTTTGACATACTTCTGAAATGTGCATTCATTATGCCATCTTGTTGACATTTGATATTTCATCATGGATTCACGGGCTTATGGTAACATTTTGGATCCAAAAAACAAAATGAATGGTCTCTGAAACTCAATGTCAACTGGTAGCTGAGAACTGGGTGTTCTTACATTTTTTTCAACTCCTTAAAAAGTTTAGTTCTTGTAAAAGCTAATGAGAACAGGAGTGTAAAGCATCCTTCTTCACCTTCTGTCCATTTTGAACACCTGAATCATGAGTTCTGACAAATAGGTGATGTTCAAGAAAGACGAGGGCTAAAACTCTAAAATGATGGTCCTAGATGGGTATCCTTGGAATTTTGACACGATGCATATCATGATTATTAGCTGTTATAATGGTTTAGGTAGAATACTATTTTATGAAACTTGTTGCTAGTTGCTTCAACATAGACAATATATAATATGAACAAATGCTAGATAATCATTTCAAGCCACCAGATTTAACGATGAAGTGGTTGAGCTATTTGAAGCTGCAGCTGGGAATCTCATCAGTAGTTAAATAAACTACCCAGTTATTTTGTAACTGTCATCTGTATTCTTTCATCCTTGTTTTTTCATAGATGTAAGACTAATTTTGTTTTGTCTCATGATGGAATTTGACTACAAAGCAAGAAACTTCCTGAATGTCATCCATCTCGGATTGCTCCACACTGAGCACACTTAACTAGGAGTTTTTAGGTAGAACCTAACTAGTTCCACCAAAACGTGTCTTATTATCTATAGATCATACTTAATCCATTTAAGGTATTTACACCCATGACCTAGTCACACTTTCCCTACTTCGGTGTCCCTACTTTGGTGTGGATTTTGGTTTGTTCTTGCCTCTGCATCCTAGAAGCTTGACAAGAGCTACACCTTATCGGATCTCACTTCTTCAACAATCACTCCCTGGCCTTGTCACACCAGGTCACACCACTAGGCCTTTGGTATTTTTCTTCTCCTAACGGTTATTTCTCTTTTTAAATGGGATGATGTATTTTTTTCCCTTCACGCAGCCAAGGTAAAATGAAAATCTTGGTCTCTAGGCGGTATCTTCATTTGATTGTTTTATTTCACTTAGTTCAGTTTTACACAACTCTCTTTAATAAATTTAATTTGGGTTAATTTTTTTTTTCCAGGTGAAATGGCTGAACAAGATGTTGGGTAAATTGTGGCCTTATATCGCAGATGTAAGCCTAGTGATTTTCTGTTTAGAGCTCTACCTCTACTCTAAGATTTAAATTATTAATATATCTTTTATGCTATTTATAAGAGTTATTCTGAGTTTATGATTAGTAATATTGAATAACCTCATTTCTTTTGGATGCTCTATTTTTTTTAATTGTATTGGCTATTTTGGTATTTTCAGCTAGAAAGATCACACTGTGAAAGAGGATTTTTTTTATTGGACTGGCAGTTGTGGTTTTTTTTATTGGATTGGCTGCAGTCTGAATCTAAAAATGAAAATTTGTGTTTCCTTCTGTAATTGACTGTCAACAGTGGGTGCTAATCCTACTGTCATAGATTTTGTTTTGTTTATTTATGATTTTTGATATGTTTAAGTTATTTTCTTTATCCAATAGTACATATCTTCTGATTTCTGGTTGCTAGTCGAATTATAATTGCATACTAACTTATAGGTATTACTTGGTCTTAGGCAGCAACACTGGTAATCAGGGAAACAGTTGAACCATTACTGGATGATTATCGTCCTGCAGGAATAACTTCACTTAAATTCAGCAAGCTGTCTCTTGGGACTGTACCACCTAAAATTGAAGGTTTGTTGTTTTAGTTCTAAACATCTATATTTTGAATAAAATTATATATGCTTCCAGCCTTCCATTGTATAGGAAGTCTATATTTCTAATAATTTTTATATGCTTCCTTAATTGTTAGAACAATCAACAATGTCGCTCCATTTTGCTATTGTCCTGTTGCTTAAAATATAACTCTAACTCTTCTCATAGTGTTTATTTATCACTGACATATTTTGAATTAATTTTACCATCTAGGAATTTTGTTTTCATAGTGAAATAGTAATTAGTTGTGCCAAAATGGGAGGGTGTATATGGCTGTTTTCTTCTCTTTATTTTCTTCAAGGCAAACTGAGTTTATGAATTATACGTTTCTAATTCTTTCCATTAAGCTTCATGGCCTAGTTTACTTATTCACAGTGAATTAAAACTTTTGCCTATGTGAGTCTATTCTGATTGATTCCAGTCTGAATGGTACAGTTTTCTTTTTGATTCTTTTCATCATCTTGAGTATTCTAACTTTTGATTCAGGAGGAGACTTCAAACTACATAAACCATTGAAATTAGCTATTCAACTTAGTTAAGTTGTACATTGTAGTTGATGCATTTATCTTTTTTCAAAGGTATCCGAGTTCAAAGTCTCAAGAAAAGTCAAATTACAATGGATATAGATTTCCGGTGGGGTGGAGACTTAAGCATAATTCTTGCAGTTGAAGCACTTGTTGCTTCACTTCCTATTCAGGTTTAGTAGTTGACTGTAATTTTCTAAGAATGTATGTTGCCCTTGATTATATTTATGCCTTATGAGATTTTATGTGCTTCTTCACTTTGCTGGTAGTTAAAAGATCTCCAGGTCTTTACTGTCATTCGTGTTATATTTCAACTTTCTGAAGAGATACCCTGCATTTCTGCTGTTGTTGTTGCACTTCTTGCTGAGGTATGTTACTATTATTTGCACAATTATGTTATATTGTTGGCTATAGTTTACAATCATTATCTGAAACAATCTTTGTTATTATTCTCGATGACTATCACATATGTTTTCATGTTTGGTCTAATTTCTTTGTTAAACTTCAACAAATTCCTGGCAATAACTATTTAGTAATTACTGGTTAGATGATGAGTTATTACTGGTTTAGATGATACATGGCAGGGGAGTTCAAAGCGCTGCCATATGGCATCCCAATTTTGTGCATAATCACTAGTAACATTGTTATCATAGATTTGTACAATGGAAAATTTTGTGAAATTTTGGTGTCAAGGTAGATTGCTGGCAGTGTGGAATAAAGCTATCCAAGCTGTGAAATGTGGTTTCTGCTGTATCATGGAAAAAAGCTATCCAAGCTGTGAAATTTTTCCTGCCGTTTCATGGAAACAATTTCAGCAGTTATTGTTTCCGTATATTTGCATCTAAGTGATGTATTTGACTTTTTTGCCAATGTGGTACACTTTACATTATTCCTGCCATATCATGAAAACAATTTTACCGGATATTGCTTCTGCATATTTGCATCTAACAGATGTACTCAACTTTGATTTTTTTTTTTTTTTTTTTTTTTCAAGTTTATATTGACTTGTACCTTTTCCTTTCAGCCAAAGCCTAAAATAGATTATACATTGAAGGCTATAGGAGGGAGCCTTACTGCAATTCCTGGCCTTTCAGACATGATCGATGTAATTTTAGTTTCTTATAATCTCTTTAGAAACTTGATATTATTTTCAAAGTCATCAAATAATGGCGAAGCTCATTCTGAATTTGATATGTAGGATACTGTCACTACAATAGTCACTGACATGCTTGAATGGCCCCACAGAATTGTTGTTCCACTCGGCGGAGTTGATGTTGATGTTAGGTACTATCTCTGTTTTTGTATGTTTATCATGTTTCTTTGGTTTATAGAATATTTAACTGAAAGCTATTATGCACTTTTAAGCCTATCTCACTAAAGTCAGTGTAACCTAATTTGGTTCCTTTTGTTTTTCTTTCTGGGGTTAATTCTGACCTCTCTTCAAGACTTTTTTTAGACTTTCTAATTCATATTGGACCATTCATATATTATATGATCCATGAAACTGGAAATTATTAAGATATGTAAATGTGGTTTCCAGGTACATCACAATGCTTATTTTTACTCTCGCCTAAGAACTTTGGGATCCTTTGTGATGTTGGTATGAGAAAATAAAATGTTAAACAGGACTTTGAACAATCCTTGTTCCAGTTTTCTTTAGTTAAATTAGATATCTAGCTGTCCTATAAACCATTAATAAACCCTTTGTTCTTGTAAAACACATTAAATGTCACATATTAGCAAATATTTTGTTTAAGCCAGTTGCTGAAGATTTGCCTGCTAATTGAAGAAATATAAAGGATGTTCAAGTTATTAAGTTGACTACTACAAAGAATGTCCGAGTTAATAAGTGTCACTACAGTTGATGAATCATCAAACACCAGTAATAACAGCAATTGGATGTTGTTCCAAAAAGTTGTGCTCGCTTCTTTTTGTTATCTTTCAGTCACTTATTCAAAATTGTGTCACATGCTGCAGTTTTAAACACATCATTAGAATTACATCAAAATCCGAATATACGCTGATCACCAAAATCTTTAATGACATGTTTCATTTTAATTTTAGCTTTATTTTCTGTTCATATCTGTCCTTTTTTTGTTCTTTCATACAACATTACAACTCAAAATTTGAGGTTTGCCACATGGATTTGTTCATGATATTGAACTCTGAGCTTATATTAGTGAATTTTTCATGTTGAATACTAAATCTCGAATATGTAGAACTCTTGTTAGGATTTTTTCACTCCGTTTAACTTAATTAATCACCCAGTTTCCATCTATCCCTTATCCAAAGACCAAAAAACTCTTTAAAAGCTACTCCCTGCCATTAAAATTGTTATATAAATTTAGATAACCAAAGTGTTTCATGCCATATTTTATGCCCTCTTTCAAATTTGGAATGACGTTCAATTAAATCTATAGCTTCATGCCCTAGAGGTACATTGAAAAATAGGATTTTGTTTCTTTCTTCTACTAACCAGAAATCTATAATCTAGTATTGCATCGTAGGTTTTGTATTCCCTTCAACAATAATTTGATGAATTGATTTGTTTATGATGTTGTGCAGCGAGCTAGAGCTTAAACCACAGGGAAAACTCATAGTAACAATTGTTCGAGCTAATAGTCTAAAGAATCTAGAGTTAGTGGGAAAATCTGATCCATATGTGGTTTTATATGTTCGCCCAACATTCAAAGTTAAAACAAAGGTAGTGGACGACAATCTCAACCCTACGTGGAATGAAACATTTCAACTACTTGCTGAAGACAAGGAAACACAATCTATTTTTTTTGAGGTACATTCTTGTATCTAACTCTTTCAAATACATGGTAGATCTTATCTCCTACTGCATTAATTGTAAAACAAAGATGAGGCTTGGGAGTATATCTGGATGAGAAGGCAAAGCTTCAATTTCATGTGACGAAAAGGGAGAAAATTTTTGCGCTCTATAATTGATTCAGGTAGATGATGCATAATGCATTACTAGGTAATTTGTTATGATGTGTTCACTACCATTCTGTCCGCTTGGCTAGACTCGATAACCTCTTTTAGAGTCTACATATTAATGTACAAGAAATGGAAAGAGCACCCAAGTTGTGATTACTCTTCTATGATCTATTATTACTTATCCATCTTTTATGAAAAGTGTAGCATCGTGCTACCTTTTGTTTTTTTTTTCCTGTTATTGTTGTATTTGTTAAAGTAAAAAAGAAAAGAAAAAGGAGTAGAAGAACCAGTTCTGCATTAAACATATGGCCAACGCATGTTTTGATTTAGTTTCTGTTATTGCTGTTCTTTTTCCCATGTTAGTTTTTGTAAAAGCTCGCCATCCTGACTTTTAGCTTAGGTTGTGTTAAACCATAATCTTTGTGAAAATATTTGTTAGGATGTGTTGTATGTCACTAGCAGAGTCAAGTTGCAAGGCTGCACATCAAGCTGTCATTTTTTCCTTTAGTGACACCAATGTGTCAACCTGTGGCGGCACTAGGATATTTTTCCCAACTGGACAACAGATTTCAAACAATGGGAGAGTCATGGATGGGCTAAGGGGTTGTTATGCATGGATGAACAGGATGGAGACTGGGGGAGACACATCCCTTGAGGTGGTGAACTGACAGGACTAGTTGAGAACAACCAAGGGGATCATTGATCCGAATTCACTTTGTGGGTTCGTAAGCTGAGAGTCTAAAATTATGTGAGGAGCAGTGTTTTGAAAATTGGAGTTAGCCAATTCAAACTGTTAAATTGGAAACCAAAGGTCAACCTAGTACCAGGTTAGTTTAAAAATGTTGTTGTAAATGGAAATTATATAGAACTGTAGCGTTGTTGTAAATGGACAAATTAAGGATGAAGTGGTAGCTCTTGGCTTCAAACTTTACATATTCTTTTTGAAAATTATGGTAGGAATGGGACGCTTGTACTTAGCAAGAGGTTCTTATACTATCTAAGATTATGATATGGCATGATTCCAGTATGTCTCTCTATTTTATTGTGTAGTCAGCACATTATTTTTACTGTGAGAACTGATGAGCACCTTCCTTAAGAGCATACATCACTGTATCATGTAAACGGGAAATGAAGTGATCCACGAAAAGCTAACGCAAAGATTTATTCTATCCTTGTAGTGACTACAAATGCTCCATGCCAGCTTTTACCTTGTATGATTGATAGTTCCTTCACGTGTCATTAGATACCTTTTTTTCACTAATATTTGTTACTTGATTTTCCAGGTTTATGACGAAGACAAACTTCAACAAGATAAGAAAATGGGCGTTGCAAAGTTAGGCTTGCAAGAATTAGAACCTGGTGTTACCAAAGAAATACAACTAAACTTGCTTGCATCCCTAGATACACTAAAGGTTAAGGATAAGAAGGACAGAGGGAGTCTTACCATAAAGGTCAGTATGGTTCGAGATGGACTTCTTTTTTGTGCTCTGTGATTTTTGAGATCAATTCATATGTTCCAATTATCAATTCATATGATCATCAAGTTCCCAATTATCTTTCATCAGGTACTGTATCATCCATTCACAAAAGAGGAGCAGCTTGCTGCACTAGAAGAAGAGAAGAGGATTTTGGAGGAGAGGAAGAAACTGAAGGACGCTGGGCTCATCGGAAGCACAATGGAAGCACTTGGTGGCGCAGCATCGCTAGTCGGTACAGGTATCGGAGCGGGCGTGGGCTTTGTTGGCTCAGGCGTTGGTGCAGGGGTTGGCCTAGTCGGCTCCGGCCTCGGTGCTGGTGTTGGGTTGGTCGGAAGTGGATTTGGTGCCGTGAGCAGAGCTGGGAAGTTCATGGGTAAAAGTGTGACGAGCCAGTTCAGCAGCTCAAAGAAGAACGGCCATTCGGATGGAAACGCAACCTGAAAGTTGTAAGATTCATTCCTTTGTAGTATTCATTGTCTGTATGTTCTGCCACAAAATCGTGCAATAAACAGTGTGATGTGTACAAATGTTCCAACCGGTTTGTTTCTGTATGAATGATTGGTTACACAGATGAATTCCAAAACTCAGAAACTTAAGATTCGATAATTGTGCTTCCTTGTAATATTAGAGGGTAATGTTACTCTACAGAAACTAGTAGCAGTGGAAGGTGGATTTTGTTCGTAAACTCTGGGAGTAAAGTAAAAAAAGAAAGTGCATTTTTTTAGCATTTTACCAAGAACTGGCCTTTACAATCGGCTAGCCAAAGATATATGCAGCCCTTATTTGATTTGGAACTTTCCAAAAACAGTTAAATCTTCCATTTCATAC
>JBBPFP010000084.1:2176165-2187390 GCA_037974795.1 Kaempferia galanga
GAGAGAACCCGAACTGGCGACCATATGCCGAGCCGGAACTCCAGCGAAGAACAATTAGATACTGCACAACAAGTTCAGAACAAGCACGATCAAATTAGACTCCACAGCCTCCAGCGTCGAGCTGTTGGGACTGGCAACCAAAATCCTGAAACAGGACATGGATGAGCAGGATTTTCTACTGTATGGGGCAAATCTAACGTTTGTCGACATGGGAGGGATCGACTTGTATGGGTTAGAGCTCAAGGGGCAGGGTCCATTCAATATCGAGGTTTGATTCTTGATCCCTTGTCTTCAATCACGCCTAGCAAACAAGTTGACGGGTTATATCTCAAACAAAAACATCCGAC
The DNA here is from genome assembly GCA_037974795.1 of Kaempferia galanga. Taxonomy (NCBI): domain Eukaryota; kingdom Viridiplantae; phylum Streptophyta; class Magnoliopsida; order Zingiberales; family Zingiberaceae; genus Kaempferia; species Kaempferia galanga. The sequence continues at coordinate 2,176,513 of JBBPFP010000084.1, forward strand.
TGTTATCAACCAACTATCAGTTTATCATAGAAGCAAAACCATTGATTGAATTAATACACAACTAATTCAACCTTCTAGTCTCATTTGTTAAAATTACAATCTAAGCATTTAGTTAGAGTAATCAAAAGCATTTCATGATACTAGTAGCACTTATAACAAATATTTTGTTTTTTCTCATGTAGGGAAACTAGAGAGCAAGACTGCTCAAAGCTATGTGTGCAGGATTCAAGGAAGCTACGGAGCCTCCTGTATGCTTAAATCAAGGTTTGAACAACCATGTTTAGCTACATACCGGGGCTTGTTATGATTAGCACTGGGTTCATTCTTTTTCAGACATGGAGACAAATGAGTGTCTTAGATCGAACGGTGGATGTTGGCAGGATCCAAAGTCAAATATCACAGCCTGCAAGGTGCATTCTCATCTGATTAACATTGTTTATAGGAGTTGAGAGGAAGTTTCATTTCTAGTTAAACTGTGCCAATTTAATTTCTGCAGGATACCTTCAGAGGTAGACTGTGTGTGTGTCCTGTAGTGAATAATGTAAAGTATGAAGGAGAGGGCTACATAGCTTATAAAGGTAAACATTAATTGTCTGAGGAGCTTTAAGATAACTATTACAAGAAAATTACAAAAGTTTTCTTGTCTACCTCTTACCACTTTGATCTACATGCCTCAGTGGTAACCATATTGATGAAAACATACTGACATATAGTATTATCTCGAACTAATGTTCTTTGTTCTACACAGCTGTAGGACCGGGAAGATGTGCAATGGACAATGGAGGCTGCTGGACCGAGACAAAAGACGAACAAACATACTCTGCTTGCTTGGTAACTTCATATAGAATTGTATAAAGTTTTTTGCACTTCAGTGCAGCTAACTAACTTACTCTTCTGCACAAAGAACTCAGAGTTGACTGGTTGCCGCTGTCCTAATGGATTCTATGGAGATGGCTATAAATGCGAAGGTATTTTTTAGATTGTTGCATTTAATCTTAAGGAAAAGGGATTCCTAACTTTACTTGCTGCATTTCATATAAAGTTCTAATAATAATTGTCTTTATTGTATATGGTAGATATTGATGAATGTAAGGAGAAACTTGCCTGCGACTGCCCTGAGTGCCAGTGTAAGAACCAATGGGGTGGATATGACTGCAAATGCAAGGGTGACCTAGTGTACATAAAGGGGGAGGATACATGCATAGGTAAGGGAAAACAGTACAGAAAACAAATATTTAATGAACACTACAGAAAGGTAAGAACTAGAATATTTACATTTTTAAAATGATGCATTTTCAAATTTAATTTGATCAAATAATCTTTTATTTAGTTCTTAGTTAATTGGTAATGAATGTCTGAATCTGTGCATTTTGCATTCAAAAAGCCATTGTATCTTTATTCCCCAATTATATATGGTCTGTATTTTGTTTAATAATTACCTATTTCTAAGAAATGAAATATTTTAAATTAAAGAGGATCGCCTATCTATTTAGCATTTATAGATTTTTTTCCTTCTTTTCCCTAAAAAAATACTATTCGGAATCATTGATTTTCTGTTGTAATGCAGCTAAGAGTAACAATGCATCAAAGCTTGGATGGATCTTGTCGATCATAGTAATTTCATGTGTGGCTGGTGCTGGACTAGCAGGATATATATTCTACAAATACAGACTCAGGGTATGTTTCTGGCTTCCAACTCAACTTAAAAGTAAACCGACCTATATGAAATAGTTGAATTCATGCTACCTTTCTTTTGCAGTCTTACATGGACTCTGAGATAATGGCTATTATGTCACAATACATGCCGCTTGATAGCCATAACGAGACCCAATCTTTACGACAAGAATCAACTGCATTATAAGGTCTCTTCATTGGTTACAGGTCTATCCTATTGAAATCCTTTGAACATTTTTCTGATAAGCATTTCTTTTGTTTTAGCAGGAGAAATTTAGGTGTATATTCAATATACCGACATTGAGAATTCATGGGGAGATTTTATTGAGTCCACAGATTTTTCAAATTACTAGGTCATGTTTGGTATCAATTTCAGAATAATTACTCATCATATATTATGACAGATACGTCCAACAGCCACCATTTGGCATGTAAGATAAACTTTGTGGATCTGTTTTTTTTTTATTTCCTTTTATCCATAGCAATACGGTTCTTTTGGAAGATCAAAACATACATCATGGACTCCAGTGATTCCTAATATGATGCTCCTCAAACAAAAACGAAGGCTGCCATATATCTTTTGATGAAAACGAAAGCAAATTTTTGTAGTTTTTAATGTTATCTTAATGTTGTTATATTTTAATATTTATATAGAGAAAGTCAGTAGTTCCAACCCGTAGTGTTCATGTTCTAACGACAAATAAAATCTGCTCCAAATCAAATTCAAGAGGAAAACAATTATGAATAAGCCATGATGCCTCCAAGAACGGAGAGAACTTCAACAAATTTAGCTGTATCTAGTATCCAAATCATGGAGTTTGAGCAGAAGAAAAATCCCATAGTTATGTACAAGCAAATGGAATAATCAAGCAAGATTTGAGAGGAAAAATCGATCAACAAGGAACTGATCAAATTGAAAAATTCAAGTAAAACCTATATCTATAGCGAACAATTGATCATAAATAATACCATAGAAAATTCTTATTCCCAATCTCAATTTCGGAGCTTCCCTAATTGACGAAGCGAAGTGAAGGCGAACCTGTCCGATGCAAGCTGTGAATCATCTACATCTCCTTCCTATCCTGCCCTCGCAAGGCCGGCACGTCGCTCATGGTTGATGCCCCCGTCGACCCATCCGCTTATCTCCCCGATCCTCGGAGGAGACCAGCCGGAACAGTCACCACCATGCCCTAGTCCCACCTGCTTGGTGTCGCCGTCACACAGCCGTCGCCCGGCGCCAGACAGCGCAACGGGCGTCGTGCCCAACTTCTAAATGCCCGGCCATATTTACTTGAAGCCCTCATTTTACTTTATCTTTTTCTACCAAATTTTCCTTTCATTAAAAAAAAACGCCACAAAAACAAAAAACAGTTTAATTATTTTTTAAAACTTTCAATTATGTTAATAAGATTTTTTCAAATGTGCGCAAGGTATACAACATCATATCTTAGGGTAACAAAACCCTTGCTTAACCTTTATTCCATACATCAAAACACAAAAGATGAGAGAGCAGCAGTTTACTGCCTAAATGTGCTTTTCATACATCTTTTCCTGTCTCTCAATACACTTACTTGAGTCTACATGGAAATTTATTCAATAACTACGAATCATTCCAAGTATGCAGTTTTCTTGTATCCTTTTTGCGTGACCAGTGATAGAAACAGAGTGCAAGGTCTTTTGATCATCCGCTACTCATGAGATACTATACCTTTAGAGCCACATCTTATGAGTATTTCATAAGCTCATATGGTCACTAATTATATGCTGATCGAGGAGGAAATTTATGAGAGCAAGAACAGCAGCCCAAACATCGTCGTCCGTTACATATTCTTGAGGAGAATGGCTGATTCCCCCACGGCATCGAACAAACAGCATCCCCACCTGCTTCAACATCATCAAGGTTGAACAATAATATTGATTACAGAGATCGGTTGTTATCTATAAACCACGAAAATGACCTTGGTAAGATGAGACATCGCGATTGCATCGTGCCCTGCTCCACTCATCAGTAGAGGCACTTCCCCATTGATTTTTCCTGGCAAATTCTTCATAGTTGAGTGAGCTGCTTGTTTGAGCTGTAGCCGTAGCTCGGGGTCACAATGCACTGCATCTGCATTATGCTGATGGAACTTCATGTCAACATAAGTTTCTTGACGCAACACAAATGAAACTAGGAATAACAAATCCAGTACCTTACTTTCGATGGTACAGTTGACCATCCGATTGTCACATATTTGGTAGATCTGATGTGAGAATTCTGATATTACAACTTCCTTTGCCACATCATCCATTGCTCGCACATCAACTGTGAAGTTTACCTGCATAAATCGAACATGGAAATGCAATAAATTGGTCCATTACAAGTGTGTTAACTGTAACTGAAGATTGTAACTTGCCTGGCTGGGAATAACATTGCTTGCACTCGGCCAGGCAGATATTTCCCCTACCGTGCAAACCAATCCTGAAAAGGATTCTTTACTGTAGTATCCATACTGTTCATTGTAAGTGAAAACTCTATCAGGATATTTGCATAAGCTCTCAAGATTTACAATAAGTTCAGCCGCTGCAGTCATTGGATCTTGGCGCATTAGCATTGGAACAGTGCCTGCATGCCCCTGAGAACCAGTTACTTTCACCTGAAAAATTAGATGTTCCCTCTGTTACTTGGCAGATGAATTGAAGGATAAGTATTCACACTTGAATTGACAATAACAGGAGAATTGATATGCATAAGGGATTTCTGGCGCATCATGCACCAATTGATTAGCCTCCGAGCCATCTCCAAAGTGATATGTTCTTATTCAATAGTTGATTAACCAAAGTTTCATTTGACAAGTCAAATCAGAGCGTTGGATGAGGTCGAAATCAAACTTCTTCAGCAATTCATTAGCATTTAATGATATGTTTCATGTAAGACAAGCTACAATGATCTCAGATGTTTGAATGAATAGTGAAAGATAATCATAAAAAGGGTGTACAACCAAAAGGTGCAAAAAAATAGTCGTAGTTCTAGCAGTATACACCAAAATCAGAAGGTGCCGACCAACTACAGTTTGAACCAAGCAGATTCTAGTTTCTACAACAGATTGGTAATTAAGTAACAATCACTACACTAATAATCACTCTTACAAACTTATATGATTCATTTCTGTATGTAAAGATATTAAGCTGCTCTATATGGACAAATCTTTCTCTGCCTACTTCATGTTAATTCCTTGAATTTGGGTTGTCTAACAGTTCATATCCCTTTAGACGTTTTATAGTTATTTCCTGTTGATGTACAAGTGATTTTTCTGATCAGAGAAATTTTCAGCTTTGCCATGCAAGATCTTCTGATATCAATGCACTTGGAAATCAGTCCACATTTTGAATATTGGTGACTTATTTAAAGAAGATTTTGTCTTTGCCACTCACAATCAAGATCATTTAACTTGAATGATTATGTTCACTGTACCATAGTTTGTTTGTAAAGCAAAATGATATATTATACAGACCTTTAACCGTGTTTGTCCAGCAATTCCTTGGACAATGCCAAGAGGATAACCAAGAGATTCCAATACAGGACCTTGTTCAATATGCACCTGTGGCAACAAAATAAGAACACATGAGGCTTTTTCATCTAATGCCAGTCATACAAAAACGTCTTTAACAAACATAGGATATGATAGAAAATAAAGATCTTTGTTAGCTAGAATATACCTCCACATAACCCCACACAGATTCTGGGTCATACTTGACCTGAAGGAGACTTCTAACACTACCTTCAAAAGAATTTTCTTTCAGCACATCTTGAATTGTGACACCACTGGATGTTTTGCACGATCATGAATTAGAAAAGTTTCAGATGAAGATGAAACTACTTGTAATTAAGAGAATCACTTTTTGTCGGATGAGTTCAACATCGGTGCAGGGAGCTGACCAGCAATAGCTGCACTGCCTAAAAAGGTAGACTGAAACCTTACACCCTCTTCATCACTGAATGCGATGATCTAGAATATTAACAAAGCAGTGAAACATGAATTTTATTTTAGGTTCCATATACATTAAGCCAGAATAAATATGATGCAAGTATAATAAAGATAGAGCATCGAGATATCAAATGCACTGAACAATCAGCATTGTTATTGTTTATTTCAAGCAATACAAATTCCATTACTGCCGACCAAGATTAATGAATTGATTCAAATAAATCTTGTTTTCAAAGATTCTCTATTCTGTTGTCCATATGACCTAGCGATTGGTAGAAGAGCCAAATTCTTTCATTTTCTTAGAAACTATAGGTTCAGCCTCTCACGAAATCAAACCTTTTAAGAGTTAACTAGGTATTCAATTTAGTTGAAGTCGTAGTGGAGAAGATGGTATTATTCAGTTGCAATAATAGATGCTATGATGCACCTTATGTGATATAATGTAATAGATAAAAAAATTAAAATAGCCATAATTTGCATTTGAAAAACACACCACCTGAATCTCAGCATAGATATCACTCATTTCAAGGCTAAAAGTCAAAGTAGAAGAACATACTACTCCAAGTGGTTTAGTGACAAAAATAGTGAAGTAATTTTCAAAACTGATAAAAGGAATGATCTTAGTGGGTCAATTCTCAGTGGGTGCAAAATACTTTGTTGGGTGTCTGACCTCCCCTGTGCAAAGGCCCGCTGTGTTAAAGTAAAATGCCCCCCATGATTTACCTGCATGTATGTTGCTATGTGGCCGACGATCACTAGCGTAGCTAGTGCTGGGCTGCACCGGGCTGAAGCCCGGTGCAGCCTAGCAATTTCATCATGAAAATGAGGAGTCAATGTTGAGTTGTACTAGGCTCTAGCCTAGTATAGCCCAGCAATTTCATCATTTTCATCATACAAATAAGGAGTTCACAGTGAACTGACATTAAATCATAGTCCAGTGCGATTGTACTAGCCTCTCTGTTCCTTTTTCGTTGGCTGAGAAGCACGGTGTTCAACGACACCAACTGTCATGTGCTTTTTTCGGTGCCAACTGTTTTTAATTTAGCCTAGGGCGGTTGAAGATCCTGGCTACGCCATTACCGGCAATATTGGGCCGCTTGGGGTTAGCTATATCACCCTTTGCTCCAACAACAACTAGGAAACAGATTGGCTTGGCCATAATGATTACATGAAGGATACACAAAATGGCCTCAAACTTTGCAATTACTACATCCTCCTATAAGGTTAGAAGATTTGAATGTGCTAGCCGAATCTTGCAACTATACATCTGGACAAATCACTCTCTAAATCTGGAGCAGTGATTGTGAGCAAGCTAAAAGAACCATCAAACTCCATAGGCAATTTGACAATTAGAAAATCCTTTTTCTGGTTTTCTCCATAGGCAATTGTATTTAATTTATTATTAATGAAGGGTCATAAGAATACAATTAATCCCATTTCCTCCAGCTTTACAGAATATTATTAATGCAGCATGAAAAATAACAATCACACAAAAAGCAAAACACAAAGAGAACATCATTAAACATGCAAAAAAACACAAACTCACATAGATATCTTGAGGCTGGACGCATATCTTTGGAATTCTTCCTTCAATATCTCTGGAAGTACTTTTCCAACTCACAATTTGTAATTTCGTTCCAAGCTAGGGTTATGATACCCAGCTGGAATGAAATTGTATTGGTATGGTGCCCACAGTATTGACACATGGTGCTAGCGGAACCAATAAGAAAGAGAAAATGAGCTTTTACAGGCAATGATGAAGTTGAGGAGGCCTTGGGTGAGAACAACATCAAACTGGTAACGAGGTGGAGGATCTGGAGGTTGTCTCAAGCACCGACAAGTCAAAAGGATGCAACCTCTACGTGGTCAAGGACAATGCTAAGTGAGTTGGAGTGTAGTGGAGTGGTTTTTGAGTGATCCCAGGGATGATCCCTACTTTGGTTACATAAGAGTGGAGGTCACAAGAAGGATTTCCACTCAAAAGTGGTTGCAATTGTGAACCTTGCACCCTTTGGAACGAAGATACGATTGCAAACCAACAAGTCTTCAAAAAATTGATGGAACCTTGTCTGCTGTGTAGTGAAAATATCAAATATTCTATCGTGTCAATGAATGGAACAAAAAGTTCTCTATGCCAATAGGGACCAAATCAAATTTAAAACCAACATGCAAAGAAAGGATGATGAATTAAATTCTAAACCAATATACATCATGTCTGCTATATATATATATATAGCCCAATGCACCAAGCTCCCACCAATATAGGTCCTGGGCAAGGGTTTAGTGTACACAGCCTTATCTAGCTTTGCAAGAGGCTATTTTTGAAACTCAAACCCATGACCTATAGGTCACATGACAACTTTATATATATATATCAAAGTTGAATTCATGTAATTGTAAATGGATGATAGAAAAGATGATGAGTTATGAAGAGAATATGGTGGACTTTTCAGCTTGTATACTATTTCATTCTGTTGGTTTAAAATGCATGTCCAATAACTGAACAGTTTATGACAGAGACAAAGCAACTGCTAAGAAAGCTACACTGACCTCAACTGGCCTCTTGAGTTTGAGCGATTTTCCACTGATCTTTAAGGCTTTCAAAGCAGAGATTGCAGATATAATGCCCAATGATCCATCAAATTTTCCAGCATCAACCACAGTGTCCTGTTTTGGCCACCAAACCCTATAAAGGTCACCTTTGTTCACAAAACTCAAAAACACAAATGAAAAAGAAATTTTCACGAAGGCTTACAAAGTGAGATCCAATTAATAAAGTCCTTTCACTTTTATTAAGACTCTCAATTCGGCCATGTATATTTCCCATTTGATCAACCCACCTAAATGTCAAGACCATGTAAGTCAGACGCTCAGATAATAAAAATATGATGCCGAGAAAACAGATCAGAGAATACGTTCTCAATCCAGCATCTTGCATCCATTTTATTATTAGTTCTGCAGCCCTCATTGAAGCTGGACTTAGGAACGTCCTCTCAAGATATCCATCAGCATCAGATATCTGCTGAAAAGAATAGCTTTTTGGTATTAAATCATTTCTCAAAATGGATCTCATAACAACTGAAGTAACCACATGTTCACATCCATTATGGAACCAATATAACTATTGACATCAATAAGAAAAATTAGCTAGGACACAAATAGCACAAAAGAATCGACACAAGAACTCCCTGTTTGGAATTTGCAACTAGAGCAAGAGCATTTCTTAATTCTTTTAATTTTTTGTATTGCCTGCACACGAAGAACACTTTGTTATCAGTATTATTAATCAATTTAAAAGGCTAAAACACTTAAAGAACAGGGGGGACCAAAGATGAGCGGGTATATCCGTACACAGTCTTCGATGATGACTTCAGAAATAAATAATGAACTCACTCAGGCAGAATCTTCATGACTTCTACGACTACGGTCAGTTCGCATCACGGATTTCATAGACCGTTATACAAACAAGCCTTTTTGACAAATCTCCTTTCTAGTACTTTGCATTCAAAATCCATCTAACATTATCGAAGACTAAGAAAAAGGAAGCTTACGCACCTCCGCGAGCTGATTGATCCTTTCGACCACTTCGTCCCTAAGAATCTCACCGAAAAACTCACTCCCTTCGTCTCCAGTGCTCTCCGCGTCCAAACCTTCCATTACCCCAAAGAAACAGCGACGAAGTCAGTTTAAAACGAACGGGAAAATGCAACAAAACAAATCGCCGACAGACAAAAATCGAGTACCTGCCACAATAACAAGCACTAGGGCAATGAACAGACGCAAGATCGGCGCATCTTGTCGATGAAAGGGAGCCATCCGACCTCCTCCCTCGCTCCGCCGATCCCCACGCTGCTGGCTGGCAATGGGCAAAGCGGTTCATGTCTTCTTTAACTACTAGCCCAGAACTAAAGCGTCTGTTGCTCCTGCGGACCAGCTCACTATCTGAAACCCCTCCGAAAATGGTAAATACCAGCCGTCAGATCAAACGACCTGTTTCTTCCGTCCCGTTAGATGTTTATTGTCCGGTGTGTGGGAGGGAATTCTCGTCTGAGATCAAAAGTTGAGCCCAGTGGGAATTCGTGAATGGAGCCGCGTCGCTGAGTAAGACATGGACAGGTCACTAATTAACTAATCGTTGGGCAGGATGATTGTCTTTTTTTTTTTTTCTTAAAGACTAATCTAATCTAATGAGATTGTGTTGGGCACCCTGTTCTATTAAATTATCTTTAAATTTCTGGCTTAAAAACATTGGATCCATCTTAATCCAACTTTATCCATTGCCTAACTTTGCACCTCTCCCTTGTAATATTATCTCATTAAAATAATTAAATTTTTGTAGATTATAATTTTATAAACTAAGTTTGTCATTTTTGTCTTTGGAATTTATTTATTTTTTTTCAATTCTCTTCTCCGTATTAACCTTTATTTTCACTTCCCTTTGTACTTTATTTTCGCTAGTGTAGGAATTCTGCTCAACACTTCATCACTCTCTTTTTTTATAATCCACGTATTAGTGTTTTGGCACGTCTCTTTGGGAGGCACTGTTGGAACGCCGTTGTCGCTGCATCATAGCCGGGGCACTTCTCGTTGTACTGTTGCATGAGTTGTATGCCATTCATCCGTCCATTTATTCATTCACGTCCAAGTAAATTTGAACCTTCATAAATCTATAAAAAGAAAATTCAAAATGAGAAACGGATTTGGATATATCCTTTAATTTGTTAATGTTAATCAGTTTAACTTATGTTACTCTTAGATGTATTGTTTGAGTCCTATCATGACATCAAGTATGTCTCTCTACAGTGTACAATTATTACATCTACATACACATTAAATATTGTATAACTCTAAATGGTTAAAAGTCATAATACTTCGCAGCATGCGACCACATGTTACGAAAGAGTGCATTCGCAGTGCGTGGTTGCACGCTGTGAATGCATTTTACAACAACAATTATAATATAATTCTTATACAGCCACATATATAAATCTTATACAATTATAATACAATAAATATACAGCCACTTACATCACATATAAATACGGTAGGTGTAATCTTGATTTTGATGTATATGTCAAAGAGTTTAAGTTATGTTTCATATATGTTTGATATGTGTGTTTGAGTCATGCATGACTTGATGAACCACATATGAGACGCTTGGTGCAGCCAAGCATTAGTATGATCATCATATGGCTCGGGTCTTTGAGATCGGTGAAAGATGATGTGGAAGACATCT
>JBBPFP010000084.1:2218651-2234605 GCA_037974795.1 Kaempferia galanga
CCTGGTCCATACCCACCAGCGCCAGCTCGCACGCCCGCCGCTCCGGATCCGCCAGCAGCACCTCCACCAGCGCGGCCACCGCGCCCGCGTGCACCGCCTTCACGCGGCTCCGCCCCGTAGAGCACGAGCACGCCGTGGCCAGCACGTGCAGCGCGGCCTTGGTCGCTTGCTGCGAGACGCCCTCGCGCACCACGTTGACCACCTCGAGAAAGACCTCCTCGCCGAGGGCGGCGAGCTCGTCGTGCGACATCTCGCGCACGATTACGTCAAGCAGATGCATAGAGTTGGCTCGCGATTGGATTTGGCTGTCGCCTCGTCGCCGCAGAATCGCCGTCAGCGACTCGACGATGCGCGGATTTCTCCCGACGAGGTCGGCTCCCGAGACCCTGAGCGATCGGAGAATATCAAGTGCCTCCGCGCTATTCTCTTCCTCACCGGCGACGACGAAGGAAGCTAAGAAGTCGACGGCGCCGGAGGCCGCCTCAACGCACCGCTTGCCGCTCTCGCTCTCGTCCACGACGGCACGGAGCTGGCGGAGGGCGGCAAGCGGGTGCAGCTCGAGGAGCTCCGCGACGCGGGCAGCATCAACCGCCGGGAGCAGCTGCTTGGCGACGCCGTCAAGGGAGCACCAAGATCGGATGAGGCGGCGGAGGGTGTGGTTCGGGGTGAGGATTTCAGACTCGGGCAAGATTTTCCTCGACACGGGGCAAGTGCTCCGGCGGCTGGCGAAGATCCAGTGCTCGATGCTGTCCCGATCGTAGGTGATGCCGGTGGAGAGAGTCACCGGATCCTTCATCAGCTGCAGGGATATCGGACACAGAAAATAGGATGGTACTTCCTCTCCCTCCATTAATGTATATCGCACAACGATCAGAGAAGGTGGGGAACTAGATATGTAGAAAACATTGTTCTACCATTAAATTCGCGGATAAGCACGCACGCAGTGGGCCGGACGCCATTAGGAGCGTTGACATTGCGGCCAGCGACACATCTGAAAAGTCTTTCACTTTGACCGTGCGCCCACTTTGTCGGAGGTGCCCCCCCCGTCGCCAAGGCTTCGCTCACGTGACAGAAAAGTAAGAGCCGTCGATCGTTCGGCGCTGCCTAGCTGCATGCCGCCGACCGCATGCGGAGATTAAACCTCCCTCCCTCCCTCCCTCGTGCTTATTTACCGGATGGCATTTGACTCCTCCGACAAAAGTTGCGGTTGTTGAGAGAAGATGACGAGGATAGATTTAATCCAGGATTCAGTGGCGGATCTATTCCCGTTAGTTTGGCGGTAGCTTCGCTGCTAAGATTCGATTCAGACAGACACCTGCAAAACAACAAAAGTTAGCTGAATTTTGATGCCCAGAATTCAGAAGTAGCAGCGGCATTGCCATTAATCAATGTGTCGAATTATGCATTTTAATTGTTCATTATTATAATTACTCAGGTTATTTTGGTCTAAATGAGTGAAGAAAGATCAAAGAAAAGGATCGTTATCGAACCTCTGAATCATCATAAAACACAGGAAAGAAAAGAGGATGTTGGCACAAAAACAAAACAGTCCTAGCTACCACATGAAGCCTTTTGCACATGTATGTATACAGTAGGCATTCCATTTTGGACACAAAAAGATGTAGATCTTGTGTGACGAGGATATGATTCAAAACTCAGAGGAAGAGAGGATCAGATTTGTGTTACAAAAGGCAGTTCGCCGATAGTCAAATACAGAAAAAGGAAAGTTGTAATCATATGGGTTTGTTTGATAGACATGGTTAGCACACGTGAGATGACAAGCATCATGGATACAAAAAAACCATGGAAAAACTTGAGCAATATTTACACTAGCCAGTTGATGTCCCAGTGTGGCAGTTTGCGGTAGGTCACTTGTAACTTTTAACTTGGTATAGGTAGGTCTTGAACAGAGATATGTTTCTGAAATATTCCATGTCGGCGTATCAACAACTTACACACAATGACAAATCCAAACTCGGGAAGAAAAGCAGTCAATCGATCGGTAACTCTATATCTCATAATACAGCGACTTGGCTCACTGCACGCTCGCTTCAACAGATGCCTGCGAGAGAGAAACAAAATCCATATACTTCCATCAAAAATGTATGTTCAAGACACAACTTATCGATGTTTTCAATTTAGAAAAGTAAATTTTTTTTTAAAAAAAACAAACTTTTATTATGCAACAAAACTAGATGCCTTTAAAAGTCATTTAGATCTCTATAAGAAGAAAGCAAATTCATTGTCATGCAACAAATTCATTGTCATGCTCTTTTTTCTCTACTAATTGTATCGTCGAGTAAAAGATAAGAATCAAATCTGCATGAATGTGAGATTGATCTTATAGGCTAAATCTGATCTTATCTTCAATTATTCATCAGAAGAAGTTAGTTTAATCTGCCTGACAATGTGAGATTGACTAAAGAAGTCAATTGTAGGAATATAATCTAAGTGATAGCTGAATATCAAAAGTTAATGAGAGAGTTGAGTTTAACAAGGTCAAAATTCCAATTTTAGTAGCTGTACCTGAACAAGCTGCAGAAGCTCCTCCAGTTCTTCTGTGATCTCTTTAAATGATGGCCGTTTACCAGGAATAGAGTCCCAACATCTCTGCATTAAATCTTGTAACCTGGGATGCATATGATTTGGAGGATCTGGACGTAGGCCCTGTTTTCGCACAATTCCATCTCGTAAAACTAGTTCATTGCAGTCTCTTCTGGACTAATATCTTAAAGATGGCATATGCCAGTTTAAAACACTAAACCGAATAAATGGGACTTTTTGCAGAAAAGTGATCAAATATCGAATGATCTTAATCGACAAGATGAGTTAAAAATAACTAACCTGTCTAACTCCAAGAGCAGCTTGCAAAGGCGACATTTTATCATACGGAACCTTCATTACAACAACAATAAATCGTCAATCCTTCAAAAGTTGTGTAACAAATCCGAAATTCAAGTAGGACTACTATGCATACCCTAGATGTCGCTAGCTCCCACAGCACAATTGCAAAACTGAACACATCAGCCTTGTGATCGTAGAGTTGGTGGTTTATTACCTTGGCAGAACAAAAACACAAAGTAAATCAAAAGCAACACTTCTAAAAAGAGGCCAACACAACGGCATTGAATACATAATCTGCGGTCATCAAGTGGCCAGCTTTTAGTAGTCACAGAAAAGGAGACTTTTTTAGCACGCGAGAGTCACCTCAGGAGCCATCCATCTGTATGTTCCAGTTTCAGCAGTCATAATTCCCTCTTCATTCTGAAACCGAGCCACACCGAAGTCAGCCACCTTCACGACCTAGGTGATTGTAAAATTGCATTAACAATACTTGGGGGAAAGGTTCAAAATGACCTAGGCGAAATGCAAGCAGGAAGCAGCTAAAGCTACATCTTTCAAAAGAGATGTCATATTGAAAACTGTCAATTTGAAAATCGAAGAAGATTTAGACAATGTATAAGATGATAGCTAGTTCCGAAAATAGCATAATGAAACGCAATAATTGAAAACCGCATACGTTGTTGGCATCCATCAGGAGGTTAGCTGTCTTTAGATCCCTATGAATGATATTGTGTTCGTGTAAGTAATCCATCCCTTTGCAGATATCAATTGCAAACTTCAGCAATTGGGGAAGCTCCAAAGCCATGTGATCCTTGTGCAGGTAATCATAAAGGTTTCCACCCGTCATGTACTCTAAGGAAAGAAATAATTGACTAGTGAGTAAAAAAGTGAAGTAGAATCTTTCGGGCAATTACCTAATGCGAATAACAAGCAAATGAGAAAAAAAATAACTGGTAAAATTAATTAAATTAACGAATTAAAAATTGAAATTCTAATCTTACAATTACCTGTTACAATACAAAATTCATTAGGCTTTGTGCATGCACCAATAAAGCGAACAACATTATTGTGATGAACTTTCCTGAAATAGAAAAACGTTTCCAGACTGATAAAAACGAAAGAGTACCATAGTTTTATTCCGTAAAAGAATAATAAAGTGGAATATGCATATAGTAAAAAAAGTTACAAGATGATTATTAATGAATCACCTTAAAATTTCTACTTCCTGATTGAATTCCAAGGCCATTGCTTCATCTAGCTTTTCAGCTTTAAGAATCTTTACCGCAACGTCCTGGCCTAAGTAGGTAGCACGATACCTGTATAAAACAGCATCAGAGCACAAGGGCACTTGCAGTCAAGATATGTAACAAAAGAATATGAAAAGAGAAGAGTGACAGCTCATAATTAATCGAACTTACAAATCGCCACAAGAACCACATGCAATCTTCTTTCCCATCTTCAAGCATTTTTTATCAATTTCCCAATCACCAACCTTCATTAATGATCCAAGCACCCTATCACTAGATGAAGAAAGAGATGCACCAGAGAGGGACCCCTAAATTTATTGAAAAGTAGAATTGTAAACATGTGAATAATTACGTGTACATAACCTACTATACAACTATTGGAATTTAATACAAGTTTCGAAAACAAATACCAAATTGTATTCTTGTGTTGCACAAGTATGTCTAGAAACATTACGACGAGCAAGGTTTTTGGTGAAACTAACAAGAGCATACCTCATTATTTGCGACCGCAGAATCAAGCTCCCTAATCAAGCCCTCCGTTTCCTGACCATATGAATGCAAAATCAGCAACTTTTTGGCTCAGAATAGATGCCTGGTATAGGGTAGCAGGATCACAGAGCCCTAGATTTACTTGAGGATTCACATAGAGAGAGTTTACTAATCACGCAAAATTTGTATTTGGTTCATGGGCAATAGCAATGCTAGTGAAAAACATAATGACAAATTGTTATGTTTATAAAAAATTCATCCAGATCAACAAAGACAACAAGAACAATGCTAGAAAAAAGTCAAAAGACTGATAGTTTGATTTTCATTGTCCTCGATGTTTTGAAAACCCAGACTGTGAAATGGATCAGGGACAATTCAACCAGTTTGGATTACTAATATCCAAATGAAGTAAAAAAAATTTTTTAGAAATTCTTTTTTTTATCATGTAATGTTATCTGTCCATAACAAAGATTCAACTTAAATGGCAAAATAATAGCATCAATCCGAAGTGTTAAATTCATAATCATTCACCTATCCTTATCCTCATGTTTTTGCACCTATAGCCCAGGTACAATCATTGATTAAAAAAAATCCCATTATGGCAAGAAAGAAAAAACATGACTGAACTACTTAAACAATTTCGGGTGACATAACTTATCTGGGGAAAAATGATAAAGGAAACGACAACAAAGGCTTACCTCCTCAGGCCAACCATCAACTTCAAACCAGTCCAACGAATAGCCATCAGTTGTTGAAAAAACATGAGCTTCACGTATGTTCAGCCCAATGTCGGCAAGCAAAGCAGATAACTAAATAACACATTGAACATTGACATTTGTAAAAATTAAAAAGAAAAAAATATGAAAGTCGTAGCAATACTTCACACGAAATTAGGCAATGAGATCTTTATATGAGAAATGTAAAGAAAAAGTTCACGAAATTGAGGTTTAAAAGATAAACAAAGGGATTGCAATGTTGTTGTCATCAATAAATAATTAAATATCAGTACTGAAAAACAGCATATAACTCAAAATCAACAAAGCAGTGCTTGTATTTATTATAGGGTACAACATTAACTTCATCAAGCAGGCTGAATGTGTCGCTTTATAAAAGAGTCTATTGGCCATTGTTTGGCTCCTATAAAAGGTTCAATGACCATAATCAAACTGTTAGTGCCTAGTATCTTGCAAATGAATCCGAGCTCCAGCTACTGCTAAACCACTCCAGTCATTGGCATGTAAGCATCAAAAGACGCACACAAAAAAAGGTTTATTGTAGCTGACCTATGATAGATTGAATGTGGTGATTCGTCACAATTCTCTACTCTTAGTTGAAGTGTAAAATTTCCTCTAGCACATCAGACGGAATATGTGCACGTTGAAATATTTTGTGCATATGAATATATTCCAAGCCATACACTATCAGAAGATGAGGAAAAAAACTTGAACTTCATTAACTCAGAATGCCCTAACCAACAGTAGCATCTTCTGAAAATCTGAATAGAATTCAATCTAAAGAATTAATAAAAGAATTGTTTTATTCTTAACTTTTATCATTTCTAAAAAATTCAATTATATGATGAGACATCTTTCTCTTGCTCAAGTACTTATTTTATTTTTCTTTTCAAAATCTATTTTTTAAACAAGCCGAAAGGTTTTAGAAAATTTTCTAACAAACTTCGCTATGCTGCATTTCTTCAGAGCATATACCCATATATTCACTCAGTTTATTATATGGATCGAGATGGGCAGTCAGTATCCTCAACTGTCAACACTCAGAATCTTGCTAATAGAGACAATTCACCTAATTTATTTAAATTGTGTCATGCTGAGCAATAGGGGGCAAGACATACAATTCTGACAATATTTCAAAATTTGTCATAAGGGATACTTGATGTTTTTGCATGTGTTGCCTGATATACACGGGCGGAGCCATGTTAATGCCAATCCGAGTTGTAGCTCAGGGACCTAACGGTGGTGAGAAGGAGATTTACGGTGGAAGAAAGGAAAAAAAGTAAGGGAAAAAGGAAGGTAGCCCGCGGTGGCGACGTCGGTGTCGGCGCTTGTGGCCCACAACCCAGGATCAGCCTGGGTAGATCACCCAAGCTGCATATGTACAAGCCTAACAAACATTATAAAGTTAAAATACAAAATCTTGAAAGAAAATTATAGAATCATTATATTGTAACTAACTTCGATGCATGTAAGAAAAGTTATCTTGAAAGAGAATCTTTATTTGTCAATAATAGTTATAAGTATATCTTGATTTAGGAAAATTCTAACTAAGAACATCTTCCCAAGTTTCAAATGCTAATCCTATGAAAGCAAGAACTTGGTAGTAACGAAATTCTCAAATATTTATAAAGATTAATATTGCAAAAAATGAATAGCCCACAGCATTAAGATGCAAAGCAAAAGTTTGCCTAAATTTATTGTTAACAGTTAGAACCTGAATTTTTTAGCATTAACTTTCTTTGCAGTACTGATGAAACTTAGCAAGATCGACTGTGGAAAGTTGGGTGAGGCTGGCAAAAATCTTATGTTGCTACAAGATTGTCGCAGTTTTATTGGTTAAACAAGAAAACAAAATGATATAAGTTGAATGTTATGACAAATAATTGGGGATAAGTATCTTTTTGTGAGAATTGATGGTGTGGTTGACTGGGGAATCAAAGAGATTATGATCGTAGGAATGTATAAATTGTATATTCAGGTCATATTTGTGTTGCTATGTACTACATATCCATGATTCAATACTTGTTGTAAGGGAAATTATTCATGGACACACCCTTAGGTAGCTCCCCTCTACCTGAACATTAATGTTATTAAGAAATATTACACTCATGACACTCTCCAAGCATACACTCTCGGAGGTGCCTCCAACAAGCCTGAAGGCGCCTAATGTGTGCAGAAGACACCTCCCATGTAGTGACGCTGAGGGCATCTTCTAGCTCCATGAAGGCGCCTTCCAGCTTCATTTAAGCTTTAAGAGCAATTCGGGTCGGCCTTCAAAGTCAACTCTGAAGTTGATTTTTCTTCATCTTGACCCATCCATCTCCAAACACTTGGGTGATTGAGCGGACATCTGAAATTTAACTTACCCGAACTCATTTTCCTTCTCCTCGAGCAGGCTTCCTCCCTGGCTTCTCATCCCCCAGACCACTATGCGCGTCATTCTCACTCCACCGGTGTATTCATCCGTAACTTCTTGTCCCTCGGATGCGTCAAGCCTGTCAACTCGATTCCCGCGCCATCCTTCTCGTCCGCCGCATCTTCCGCTTAACTTCTTGTGTTCTTAGACTCCTGCACACTTATACACAAGGTTAAGCACAACAGGATCTAACTTAACTTGGTTGATCACATCAAAACTACCACGGAGTACTTACAAAAGGAACGCTAGAAAGGGTATTCGCGAAGGATTGAAGCACGACTCGAAATCACTGTTCACACCGGTTATTGAGGGTTTGGAAGAGAAGTGTTGTTGCACTTTCCCAGCATAAGAGGCTAGTTCAAGCAAAAAAGAGCAAGCAAAGCAAAGTTCATTGTTGTAATCGTTTTCGATTTCATGTGTAACCTAATTTGCATTTCTTGGTGCATTTATTGTATTCAAGCTTGTACGAGGTTTCTCTGCCTCCGAGAAGAAGGTTTCATAGTGCATCTGTGAGTGAGGAAGGTGAACCTTTGGATTAGTCACGTCAAGGAAGTATATACTAAGTAAAACGAAGGTGCTAGCATTGCTTTGAGTTTTCCGCTACAACATCAACAAGAAGTGAAAGAAGCTATTCACCCTCTCCCTCCCCCTAGCTCTCAAGTGTCCTAACATTGATGAGTAAGATGTAATCAATAGTTCATAGATTCTTGTAATATTTTGTAACTTATTGCTTTGAAATTTTAATTCAAATCCTTCTGAATTGTTATAGCCTTATATTTAAAAACAAACAAGCCCAAGTGAAAGAGGATTATAAGGTCAAAATTTATTTGGCCAAGTGAAAGAAGATTATAGTGTCAAAAAATTTATTTATTTACCCAAGTGAAAGAGGATTATAGGGTCAAAATTTAGTCATCTAGCCACATTTGGGAGCATGCCAAGTATCAACAGTCAACACTGAAATGCACGACACTATGACCATACTGTCCTAATTGAGACAAGATTTTATACCTTGAATAAGACAACTTTAAACCTTTTAAGATAACCTTGAATTCTATCAGCTATAACATCATGTTTCTCAGCAACTAAACAGATGAATCTGATTTTTAACTAAACTACGTTTGTAGAAATCAACTTTGTATTAATAACAGATCAAACTTAAGTAAATTAATGATGTTTTTGATAAGTGCATGGTGAGAAAATTGGTCATTAAATGGGGAATAACTTGAGATTTCTACTTACAGGAGGATTATCTGAGAAAAAACTGCTACTTGTCTGAATGACTAATCTTTTGGCAGCATGAACAAGGAAGAGAAAAGAAAGAAATTTTCTAATTCTCATAAGAAGCCACTCTACCTGGCTAAGGAGCTTGGGTTTGTCAATTGATGAAAATATTATCTCATGAACTGGGACGTCCTTGATGTCTTGCCTGCAAGTTACCGGTTTGTTTTAGGAAACGAACAAATCATTAAGATAAGTTCATCAAGCACAACACTGAGCATACTCAGACATATTATATTGAACATATAATAGAAGTAATAGTTTAATCAGCATTTTAGAATATCATGATATTTCAAATGTGATAATTTAGTATTTTGCTTTTGTTATACTTCTCAACTTTATTAGAAACAACAGGATCTAAAATCTTACATGAGGAATCCAGATTGGCCAAATCAAACAAACAGAGTAGTATCTTGAAAACAAGTGGCCTTATGGCAAAGACTGACTTTCATGTTGACTAGGACATCCAGTAGGATGAGTTTGGATAATACCAAACGACATTTAAACTAAAATGTTCTAAGCTCAACGTGTCTATGAGTTTAAAAAAAAAAAACGTGTCTATGAGTTTAAAATATATTTTTTAAGTTATCTTTCTGCTTGCTCTCTAAGTGATGCAAATTACTTTGAAGTTAACAACTACTGAAATATTCACAGTTAAGAGTTTTTGTTACTTCTAAAAGAAATTTTGAAGTGGCAAACTTAGCCTGATACATATATAAGGAACATGAATCAAGGTAATAATTTGATATTTTACAATTGTAGTGTTATCCCTTCTCAAATTGGCAAAAACAAAAGATACCAATCAACTGTAGTCATGAGAAAATCATTTAGTTTGTTACATATTGTAACATCAACATTTCTCTTTCTGCATTAAGAAGTAAAGCCAGTAGATATATTTTCATTTCTCTTTAACCATACTTGTTACCATCAACATAATGAACTGGTTGTTTAGAATCTAAAAAATTTAGTACATACAATTTCTGACTTCACTTAGATTTCATTTTTTTTGGCAATGCAATCCTGCATATTATCCACTTCACACACACAAAACATGAACTAGTCTATATGAAAGTCAATGTGGAGACTGAAGAGGACAATTGGAAATCCAAAACAAAATAGTATAACTATTCCTCTGTCCTCAAAGCCCCTTGTACTTTCAAACAAAGAATTTACAACATCCATGAGTATTTACTTGAATATCATATGGTTAACAGTTTGAACATTAAAATTTTACCAATACCATCAATATTCGAAATTAAATGGATTAATTTTATCAATAAGTATGCACCTAGCAGAAAGAGCCTCCTCTGCTTCTCCATCATCCTGAGCAACATCTCTAACATCTAAATTTAAATCTTCAAGCTTTGAGCATGGTTCAAATTCAATACCTTGGTCTCCATTTCTTCTGAACTAATTTATAACAGTTAGCAATATCAACAATTGTTGAGCATCAACAAAACTTTGACAGAATCTCATGCAGGGATATGCAAGGCAGAATGGAAGCTAATATGCCTATTTAACTTTGGAAAGGGAAAAAAGAAGTAAAGGTAAATAAAGTACCTCAAATTTGGTGCAACGATTCTCTCATGTGCACGATCACCAGACCCTTCGCCAGTTGAATCGACAGACTGTGGCCGACCATCATTTCCATGTGCACTAGTCCAAATGCACTTCACCATATGACATAAAATAGATGATAAATTACTGACTAAAAACATCATTCAAGGCAGCATGAGACATTCTATAGTTCAGAATCAATGTGCATTTCTAATTTGTACAGAGAGGGTGAAGGGTAAGGAGGAGAAGTGTCTATGACCTCTGAACTGTATCCAGTCATAAGAATAAAGAAGCCCACAAAAAACTGAAAGATAAGAAATGGCTGGCCATCTGAAGGATCTGATGAAAAAAAAAAAAAAAACTGAACTGGCACACGCAGCAGAAGTACAGCATTGGCAAAAATGTTTAGTGTAAATATTCATGGATTATAGCTACAAGCACCTGAAAGTTGTCACACAACACAAGTTTGCACTTTCTGATTTTGGCCAGCTGAGTGACACAGAAAAACACTTATATCATAGTTGATGTGTGAGTTTATTTGAATTGGGAGTGACCAGTTGTATGCACAACAACTAAAAGATTGACAGCGCCTAAATGGGCAAGAGTTTCTTGATAGAATGAAGAGTCTTTTTTACTTTATTATGTAGATACTTGTCCCATAAGCTACTTAACCTTCTTGAGCTCTTCTCAAATTTTTCCCTCTGATTCTGTTTAAGGAGGTAATTAAACTAAACATACATTAGTATAAAAATATGAGGAAAAAGGAACAAATACAATCAAATGTTATTTCATACGCAAAGATATAATTCCTACCTGAATATAAGAAAATTCCCAATAAAAATAGTTCAAAAGCATATAAATTAGGAACACATGGAAAATAAGTGTTGGCGTGGTGATTTAAACTATGTCCATGATTGTGTGTTGAAGTAATCATCAATTTGTCTTAAACATCAAGAAGAGACAAGAAGCTAGTTTATGAAGTTAAATAGATTGGAGAGGAAATTAAGCACAACAAATGGAATTCAATTCATAATCATGTTGCCCAAAATAGATTATTTTCTTTAAATTGTCATACTACAAGTTGTTTTTAGCATCAATTTTCAAAAGAAAAGGGCTCTAATACTCTAACAGAAATAACTTAATAAGACACCAGACCTCTACTGGAGAAACAGAAACAAGAACTCAAGTTAAATTATCCTTTATATCCATCACACTAAAAGCTACTTTGGCATCAATTCTCAAAAGAAAAGAGTCCTAATACCTCAAGAGAAATAGGTTCTTTATCCTTGTATGTTTCACGTGTAAAGCATTAGTATAGGTTTAGGCATATAATAGCATAGAAAATGGATTTAAATGTAATTTAGAAATCCCACCGCTTTGGGTAGGATTTCAATATCCCAATTTTTTAAAAATATTAGAATTCGAATTCAAAAAAGGATCCAAATAATGGTACAAGATCTTGAATACAACTAATTTAGCAATCCTCTTTTTCACAATAGAGCTCTGAGAATTTCCATGTAGATTTTGTTGCATAACCTATAATTCAAAACCTACAACTACAAATAAACTTGGTTCCTAAACCCTTCCATGAGCTGAAAGATGTATCTTAAGATGTCCAAAGGAATGTCATCGGTCATGCTGATAATTACAATGACCAGCTGCTAAATACAATGTCCTTGATTATGACAACAGATGTAAGCATAGATATATCCAGACACCAGATGGATATTATATGTTAAAAAAAGAATCAAACTTCACAAGTTAAACAAAACTGAAAAGGGCTTTTTTTTTTTTTGACAGGCATACATATTAATCTTTTCTGTTACCTTCATAAAGCGGACATAGAAGATTGGCCGCTTTTCTGGGTCCTCAGCATCTGCAAGAATCTTCTGATGTAATAGGACGTCCTCTACTCTATCCATGTTCAGATCGAGCCCATAGCTAAGGAACACATAAAAAAGTGAATTTTAAACAGAATAAGAACCGTGGTATGATCTCTATTACCGAAATCAACAAACAACGATTTCATGATGTTATAGGGAAAATATTTGTAAGAAACAAAGAGAACAGAAAGATTAAAAACCCCTCTTTTTAATCAAAGAGCAAGGCCAAGATAGCATTAATCACGAATCTCATTGGAGAAAATCAAAAAGGGTACCGTAGGGGCAAGCGGGCAAGGTGCGACCCGAGGAGGTCGCGGAGGTTGGGGTTGAAGACCGCCTCGTCGTTGCCGCTGTCGATGAGGCGGTCGTAGATATCGTTGCAGAGAACATCGTGAGGGGAGGGGCCACCGGGGAGGGGCCTCGCAGGCGACGAGCTCTCTCCCTCGCCTTCCTCCATGGCTGTTGGCTAGGTGTGGAAGCCCATGCCCGCTAGGGCCTTGGACCGAAGCTAGAGCTTGAAAATTTGAATCTCGCGGCAGCGGTGGATTAAGAAGAAGTATAAGAATCTGGTAGCAGCAGGGAATGTTTGGGCGTTTGTGGAAAGGTCCGAGGAGGGTAAGCGGAGGAGGAGACGGCCAAAAGAAGGAATTTTGGGGGTGGGGGAGGCCGAAGGCAAGGCAAGGTCGCCTTTTTATTATCTAACCGGATAAAGTTACGCGGAGTGGAGGTGCAGCAAAAGCAAGCGGCGGCAGAGTAGAGCAGAGCAGAGCAGAGCAGGGAGGGGAGCCTTTAGGAATCGCTGAGCTCGCTCCTGTGTTCGTTCGACACGATTTGGGAACCGACTCGATCGCCTTCCCAGTTCACAATTCCCAGTTCCCACCAGGCCGGCACCCATCGCCATCTTTTTAACACCGCCCCTCTACGTTTGGATAATTCCAAAAGCACCCGTTTTTGACGTCAACTTTTCCTCCCGGCTCCACAAAATTCATTGGATTCTTCGCATGAACCCTCTCTTACCGCTGCATCATTCCATAAATTTAGCTTCAGCCATTCTTCATTTACCATCGACACTCCGATTCCTCTAAATAAATGTTCATGTCAAACAACACAATTATGGGAAAACTAACTGAACTTTCATAAAGATTCCACGAGCCGAGGTCAATCAGAATCTCAAAGAAGCAATGCAAGAGAACAAATATGCAACAGAGACATCAAAATATAATAACACCTTGCAAGTTTTTGACTCGTCCTTTCTCATGCTTGCACACTTTCCTTCTGCTTGCTGATTGGTGAGTTGCCCAAGAGGGGGCACTGAGCAATTCATATGGCACTATCAATCCATCGCAAGCAACTTGGACTTTACAGCCAATTTCAATCAACTTGAACTTAAATTAGTTTCCATGAAACTTTCAGTTGTGTTAAACAAACTCTGGTTGAGAAAAAAAATTACAAAATTCTTGTTTGGTTGTCATCAATTACCTAACTCAGGGGGCATCACATTAAACAACACTAATTAGCTTTCATGACTAGCAGGGCACTACGGAAGGAGACTTGTGGGAAAATTCTCCATTAGAATATCGTTCCATTTCTTTGACAATTTGCAAGGTTCCATTCTGAGCGTATTTATGGATACAGAGACTTTTTCTTGAGGAATTCATGACTGAACTTTTGACATCTGAACGCCTGAGAAACTTTGATCCGATGAAATCAGAGGAGCCCATGGCTGATATGGGGGAGGAGGAGGAGGAGGAGGAGGAGGAGAATCCTGCTGTCTTTGTTTGTATTATATTATATTCCCTCCATCAAATCGTGGATCATGTGCTTGGCTTGGCGAGGATTGTTGGGGAGGCAGATTCCTGGATTAAAGAATGAGTCCCCTTTACTGCTCTCCACTCAAGCATGATCCACGGGAAGAGCTTTTTGGGGTATAGTGGAAGTGTGACTTGCTTGCTTCCATTTGGAGCAATGTTCTTCCTCTGTAAGAGATTATGATGGAGCACCTATTTTAATTCGTATGAGATTAAAATTCAGGATACTTAAGATAACCATTACTTGCAACACTTGCACCGTACCAAATGACTAGCAGTACTGGTCTAGATCATGAATTCCCCTTAGTTGAGAAGAGAGATTCATCTTAAGGGACTACTTAGTGACACAGAATTAATGTAAATACAAATAGAGATTGTAGATCAAATCCAAAACAATGACATCACCCCCATTTTAAAACTCAAGAAAGGCCAAGGATCTCATTCATAAATCTATCATGTTGGTTAAACAAAATCCATCATGATCGAGACCGTAGAAATGATATATATAATAATGATGCAATTTAAGTTTGCAGATGGATCACAAGAATTGTTGGTAAAAAACAGTTGAAGCAATATATAAACAACTGGAGTGCCAATTGAGGTCACTAGCAGTGCAGCACTGACCACCAAGTTTCGCTCCAAAGTTACCGAAAAATCAGAGTTTACAAACCAGTAACAATTTTGAAGATGCATTAGTAAACCACAGAGTTCCTCCAACTTGACGATGCCTTCTTTCATTCATTAGATAGGGACATGAGAACACAAAGTGTCAGTATCTGAAACTGTAACTATTTTGATACGGTGAGGCAAGAAAGGCCCCACAAGGTTCAAACGCAGTCAATAGACCGGCCAGCGAAGACCAACAAGGCCGTCTGATCCATGGGCTCGGCCTACCAGTCGGCCATGTGGGCCCGCCAGGCATCTCAGAGTCCGAGCACAGTCAACACCGGCCAGCAAGGACTAGCAAGGTCGCTTGATTTGCGAACTCGGTTGGTCAGTCAGCCGCGTGGACCCGCTACGCATCTTAGACCAACCCGACATACCTCCCCCGACCGAATGAACAGGCCGGTCGGCAAGCATACGCACTAGCCCCCACCCCCCCCCCCTCCCCGACGGAACAGACAGGCCGGTCAGCAGGCATACACGTCAGTCCTCCCCGACCGAGCATGCAACCCGGTTGGCAGAGTCACATATGTCACGGAGGAGTCGGTTGAGCAGCATGGTGCTCCGTCCAGTCAGACGCCCCCCCCCCCAAGGGAAGATACTCACTCCACCTACTCGTTTGGCGCGTAGTGAGCCGACTATTAGAATGTTAGAGGACGAGGGGGCGCACCGTACGGGAAGTACAATCAAAGCCCCAACTTTGACACCAGGTATAGAAACGGTATGCCCAGATAAGGTAAGGTGTTAGAATGTCAGCGGCGGTTTACCCTTGGCACGTAACGCATCGATATGCCTGTCAAGAGAGGAAACCCCCATTATAAATAGAGATCTTTGGTTCCCGACGTAGGTACACATACTGTAGGTCCGGTGGGACCGTTCGTCGGTCCGCGTTGGCCTGGATAGCGCTTAACCTGCAAATCCAAAAATAAAATCTATCTCGAGTGTAATCTTAGCAGGGATTCAAGTTAATAAATAAACACAAAAGGAAAGCAAAGCATAAAAACAGAAATAGATGAGACTCCGAACTTACTTGGA
>JBBPFP010000084.1:2294628-2306000 GCA_037974795.1 Kaempferia galanga
CAAATGGAAATTATACTGAGAAATTGAAAAGACACTCTATCTAATGTGGTAGGAAGGGTGTCTTTTTAAGGATCTAGTGCACTAAACACGTAAAAACATAGTGGAAAAATCAATACTAGATCCTCTCCAAAAAGTCTATGCGAAAGAAAATTATATGCTAATTGTTGATTCTATCTAATAGATTGAAGTTACTTTTGTTGCGTCCCTCCGCAATCTCAACATCAACCTCCGCAATTGTTGTTTGCTCCCGGGGCTATGATGCAATGGTAAGGGCGTTTAGTTGTCTACTAGACACTTATGGTTCGATTCCTAGCTACGATGCATTTGTAGGAATTTTTCCTCTAGATGGGACTTGCAACTAAGCGATGTTGGGCTTCTGGGCCGTTCACCGCTAGTGCTATCTGATTTATCTTGGTGGTCAGTGGAAAACTTCCATGGGACTGAGCTGGTCACCCCTAGGGATAGTCAATAAAGCTAACTGGGTTTATCAATTGTTTGCGGATCTTAGCGTGATCAAGATGTTTGCGCCTCCAAGGTATCTACATGAACCAAGATTTGGATAAAGAAAACTAAAATGTGGTGGTAGCCACAAGATATATTTCCGCCAAAGAGGGTGACCTAGATATGTTTCCACAAGATTTGGATAAAGAAAACTAATTTAATGGGTATAATTTGAATTTAGCTCAATAGATCTAACTCGAATCTAACTCAAAATAATTTAATCTAAATTAGACTCAACGTATTAGTCTAATAGTTGACTCTCAGATCTAATACCAATATTATTTTTTTTCAATTTTTTTTGATATAATTTTTACTTAAATAAATTAATAAATAGTTTTTTTAATGAATGGTTAATTTAAGAAGGTTAGGCATCGAGAGGCATAAATAAAAAATATTAGAGAGTATTTAATAAAATACATATTAAAATTTTAAAATAAATATCGATGGACATTTTGTCTGAACCCCTGGCCCGCGGCTTTCGATCGTCTCACACCGTTTTTTTATCCTTCGAGCGATTCCGCCGCAGCTTGTTCCCCGTTCGTCGACAGCTCACCGGCGCCGATGGCCGGAAAGCCACTCGCAACCTCCTCTCCGATGTCCCTTTGCTCTGTCCAGCGTTCTCTCCTCCTCATTGCTGCCCTAACCTTGATCTGCTTCACCCTTATCTCCCTCAGATCTCTTTGCTCGTCGCCGCAACTCTCCATGCATAAGGTATCGCGAAAACAGCCAAATGTTGCGCTTTTTCTCTAAATTTTCTGTTTTGTTCTTTGACTTATTACGATGCTATGGATTTTGGGTGCTGAAGGTGTCTGTGGCTGAATATTCTGATGATCTTCCCAGCCGGGGACGACTTTATTCCTCGATCTATCACTCTCCGGATGTTTTTTTCAAGGATTACGCAGAGATGGAGAGGAAATTTAAGGTATATATCTACCCGGATGGGGATCCGAATACGTACTTCCAGACACCGAGGAAGCTAACTGGGAAGTACTCTAGCGAGGGTTACTTCTTCCAAAACATCCGGGAAAGTCGGTTCCGTACGGAGGATCCTGATCAGGCAGACCTGTTCTTCGTGCCCATATCTTGCCATAAGATGAGAGGAAAGGTTAGTATGGTTGTGCTTCGTGTGTGGTGCTATATCCTTTTCAATGATAACAACACATTTTATGCTTTACTTTTACCCCCTTCTAATTTTAATGGAAATCAAGGTTTGCTATGCAATATAAGGGCCTTCATTTTCTTGTTTGTTTGGAAATTCATGGTTTTGTGAATCTATTTCAGTGACAAAAATGTTGTTCATAAGACAAATAACTGTTGCTTCAATTTTACATCATGTGAAGATTTAGTGTACACAGACTCAGTGAATACAAAACATGAAAAAAAAAAAAATCAAATAGTTGCAGAAAGAGTAGATCGTTATGAATTTTCTATTAGATCAATAATGAATTATCTAAGTGTTTTTCCATAATGCATTCTCCATCTTTAGTCGAAAACTTATAGACTTTCTGAAAATTAGGTCTCTCACTTTTGTTTTGCATCTCATTTTTGCTGGCACTATATCTAACAATGACTTTCCCATTTCATAATATTTGGCTGTTTGCAAAAATGATCTATTGGTTTTTTATAAATTGTGTGATCGCTAACTCATTTATGCATTGTAAGAATCTAACAAAGTGAGACATCAGCACTAACTGGAAGCTACTTTAATTCCCACAATCTGAGCAACTACCAAAATAGTATTTTGTAAGAGAAACAAGAAAGCTTGATAGAATGCAAAAGAACTTCAAAAAGTGGGTGAATGAATAACTAATATTGCGGTGGAACTTTGGACTAGAAATACAAAAAGAATCCAAGCCTGTTGATGTTCCATGGACTTCAAAGATGCACAGACAGTTAAATTGACAACTTTCCCATTTAATGTGATAGTTTGAATACTTTGAGATGTGTTTCTAACTGTCAGCAGCCCCAAACTTACAGTTATTTTGCATGATCATATGCAACAATGAGTTCATCCCATGTAGGAGCAAAGATGTTGGAGTTTTGGTGGAGAAGTTCATTGACCAATCACTTTGTTCAGGTACTTGGACATGAATGGTTCGGATAGAGAAAATAAACAGCGGCCATTGTTTTTATGTAGTTACAGAAGGTCAGTTATGAAGTTCTATCTCAGAATTAGATTTCTGGTGCGTAAAGTTAAGGGTAATTAGGACATGGCATGTAATCTGGGTGGTAGGAATATGAGCCCCATTTGAAAACACTAGTATGATTTGGCATTGCTTAATAGTCTTATTTATTACATATTTCTGACTTGCAACCTGCTTGTTTGTCTTGGAAAAAAGTTATCCTATGCTAATAGCATGAAGTTCTTAAGTCTAAACAAACTGCTTTTTCACTTACACATTGACATCAGAACCTATGGTATAAATAGGTTATAGGTATTTGACTCAGAGGATGAATTTTATGTATGATAATAAGTTGACAATGGGGATTTTCCCTATAGTTATTTAGGCAAACTTTAGTTTGATCCTCGCAGGTTCCAAGAGATTCAATATCCTAAGTATCATAAGATGCTGATTCATGACCTAATTTTAAGGATGTAAAGTTTCGATTCTTTGAATTTTGTCAAAAAAAAAAAAAAAAAGAACAGATCTATTAGGAGCTCACCAATGAATTGAGTCCATGGATATGGCTTTGGAAATTCTTTTGAAATCTGTATTTGTAATCATCAAGAGGATTAATGAGTACAGTACAAAAGAAGCTTTACAAAATGTTTCACTGTTGCCACTTGTGTAGGGCAGAGTTAGAGAAGATTCAATCTCCTAGGTGTATATATCCTATGATTAAGCATATGATTTTGATGGGTGTATATCCACATGATTCTGTGCAAATAGTCTGGCAATTGTGCATACTGCACCGATTCTTGTGCAAAAATGGTAGAAAGAAACTACAAGTGAAACCACACATTATTCATCTAAATTTTGGATGATTTCACAAGTAGCTTTATGAACTCAAACCAAATACTTGATGCTCCATTTTTGACAGAGTGAAATAGTCTCTCATAATCTCTTTACCTTTTGTTTGTTGTATTGGGGGAATGGAAATTGGGCTGTGTTTGCCGTTAATGAAATCTGTCCATATATTAGTGTTGTGATCTGCAGTATTGTCATAGTTACTATAGTTATCTATAGAAAGATTATCATAGTTCATTTGTTCTGGACTTTCATTTATGCATGACATGTACTGGCATTCCTAGCTTCATGGATGGATTAAAGAATAGATCCCAAGGATCAATCATACTTTTGATTGATGTTAGTTGTTAAGGAAGTGTGTTTGCATTTTGACAATGCTGTTTTTCTATTTTCCCTTTTCTTACCTATTAAGATTTGTACTATATTTTCCTTTTATATGTAATGCATTTTAAACTTTGCAGGGAATATCTTATGAGAATATGACTATCATAGTTAAAAATTATGTTGAAAGTTTGATCAGTAAATATCCATATTGGAACAGAACCCTGGGTGCTGATCACTTTTTTGTAACATGCCATGATGTTGGTGTGAGAGCATTTGAAGGAATTCCTATGGTTATAAAAAATTCAATCCGTGTTGTCTGTTCACCTAGCTATGACGTTGGGTATATCCCACACAAGGATGTTGCTCTTCCACAAGTCCTACAGCCATTTGCTCTCCCATCTGGAGGAAATGACATTGAAAACAGGTTAAAGTCTAGCTAGTTTACCTTTCTTGATAACCATTGTAAATTCTAGCACATTCATATTCTTTTGTATTCAATTGGTGACCTGGATTCAATCCAAGTTTTGAGATATATCTAGATACAATTTTTCACAACAATGATGTGATATGTAATTAGGAATATCCATATGACATGAGTTGAATTTTAATTCACATCATGACATATAGTGGTATCATGTATGAAGATTGCAAAATGTCGGAAAGTATTTTATATCTATCATGCAAATCCCTGCAAGTGCAATGAATATTTTCAGTAATATATACAGACATTGTCACATGCTTCTTTCTTGGCATGTCAAGTAGTACGATGGTATACTCTGGCTATTCATAACTCATATGACTTGATGATTAGGACCTTAATGCTTTTCTTTTGATTATCTTGTATTCGCCAAATGCTAGGATAATATAACATAATCCGCTTTGAATCAGAGAAATGAATTAATAAGCCACCAATTGGTAGTCCTGAAAATGAATTGATCTAATATTTGATAGTACATCATATAACGACTCTAATTTTGGGAAATGCATGCAGATGACCGGGCTAGAAACTTTACAATAGATAAGACCATTGTGATTGTTCTAAATCGATTCCATTAGCTCTCACTGCGATGCAATATTATAGTGTTGCACATGTAAGATGACTAAAGCAACTAGGTAACCCATGAGTTTTTACACTCAATTACCAATTCCACATGGACCTTAGGAAAACATTAAAATGGAATTTTTTTAAGTTTTTGCTGATCCAACTAAAACTTAGTAGTGATAGATTGATATTCTAAGATGATACATTTTGTCCCTTATCTTTGGAGAGATGGACTAGACAAGTGGCCCACATCTATAGCTATTTTTGGGAAACCCTATGAAAACTATTTAGGACTCAACCTAAGTTCTTATTTGCCTTTCACTGTATTTTGCTACATGGCGAATTTGCATACGATAATTTATCAAACCGTTTCTATAGTCATAGTCCATTCAAAGTTGTGTATGGATCCAAAATTCGTCAACCAAATTCCTTTACCTACCATTTCCCATTTATCTGAGTTAATGAGTGGTTTTCTAAGCGTACTTGAGAGATTTATGATGGTATGTGGAAGAAAATGTGTGTTTGTTCATGCACGTGTGTGTGCTGATATGTTGTGATGAAAATCTTATTAAGAAATGAAACTTAAAACTTAAGTTGATGCATACTGTAAATTCAAGGAGCATAATATAGGGGACTATGTGCATGGTCACATTCACCTTGAACACCACTTTCCTGAAATCTTCTTTAGAAATCTTTATACCCGTTCCATTGATCCTTTTAAATTGTGACAAAAATTGGGTTTTAATGCATATGTTATTGACTTAACTAATAATTTAAATATTAGTCTAATTTTTAATATGAAGCATGCCATACTCAGGACATTTGAGCCCTCCTTGTCTATTATAACATTTTTTTTAATTCTGTTTTATTTAAATAGAAGGTTGTTTATAATTATTAGGGGAGCTGTGGAAATTTTTAAGAGAATCAAATCGTATAGTTACAGAGATTATGCCTTATATTTAGTATATAAAAAGGGCTTGGAACCCATGTATTAAAGGAGGCTAGAGGGTGTCCAAAGAAACCTTGCAAAATTCACAAGTTTATATTACTGGGTTTAGTATTTTATGTGTACATGCTAAATATATACTTGTTTATTTAATTTGACTTGCTTTAAAATTGTCAATGAATCTCTCTTGAATTTAGCCTTAGTTGTTTCTTTGATGACTCTAAGATGTTCTGCAAAAGATTATAGTCATACTCTAACTGCTTGCTTTCCTTGAACCCTAATAAACACCAGGACTATACTAGGATTTTGGGCAGGTCATAGAAACTCAAAGATAAGAGTTATATTAGCCCGTGTATGGGAGAATGATACTGAGCTTGCCATTAGCAACAATCGTATTAACAGAGCTATTGGGGAGTTAGTCTATCAGAAGACATTCTACAGGACTAAGTTCTGTATTTGTCCAGGTGGTTCCCAAGTCAATAGTGCTCGAATAACTGACTCAATTCACTATGGATGTGTTCCAGGTCAGTCACCATGTAGCTATGACATGCCTATTTTTATTATTTTAACATATTTCAATAAGCCTGAGGTTGTAACTTTTTTGTCCCTTCGTAATTGTCAGTTTTCTAATAAAATTTGTTTGTCTAATTTACAGTAATTTTATCCAATTACTACGACCTGCCATTTAATGACATTGTTGACTGGCAAAAGTTCTCTCTTGTGCTTAAGGAGAGTGATGTCTACCAGCTAAAGTCTATCCTGAAGTCTGTGTCACATGAAAAGTTTGTTGATTTACATAACCGCTTAGTTGAGGTATTTTCTAATTCCTCATTTAACTAATGCAGAAAAGGTACCTGCTTGCTGCTTAACCACTTTGAGATGTAAAATACATTCCTATTCTTCTAAAGACAGTGCAAATATTAATTATGAACGAACCATTTGAGTCTGAACCTTGTTTAAGTTTGACAGGTCTAGTTGTCAGATTATTGCAACAAGTAATTGTGGAAAACTAACAGTTGTTACATGGTAGTCTTAATTTTGGAATATAGAATTAATGTACTAATATTAATTCAGCAGTCAAGGTTCTATAGAACCTTCATAGGCATGTTAGCCGTTTTCTGGACATTAATGTTTGGTTAACGAATCATGTCGGACCGTAGGTCTGTTTGTCATATTCAAAGCATTGTTTCAGATTTGGGTCAAATGGCAATTGGAATTAAAAAGAATCCACGTAGTATTTCCTTGTAGTTACAGAACCTGGTGCATCTTACATACATTTATTGGTTAAGACTTGCGCGTTCAAGCAATTGTAGCTCATTTGTTAAAGTCTTCCTATCACGGATCTTTCAAAATGAAGCTTTGTAGATTAACAAAACAGTACCAGAAATTGTTTTGTCAAAGTAGACTTACATCTAATGACATTTTACATTTGCCAGGCCCAGAAGCACTTTGAATGGCATTCACCTCCAATACCTTACGATGCATTTCACATGGTAATGTACGAGCTTTGGCTGAGGCACCATGTCATTAAGTACTGAGACAAGGTTGATTGATGGACCATGCATTTTATCCAACTTTTGATTGATGGACCATTCATTTTATCCAACTTTTGATGAAACTCTGAACTGGTTCAAGGCTCAGGACACCTGCATATAGAGATGCAATATTGTTAAGTTTATGTAAGTAAATTCAACCACAGAAGTATGGAAGGAGAAGAAGACATGGAATGGGTTTGGAGCTTTTTACTAGAGCATCTTTTCCAGCTGTGTATCAACCATTTTCATATAGCAAGAAAAGGGTTGGCAAAATGGTAGGGAGTAGGCAGCAATTCGAGCAGAGGTTGGTACCTCCCTTCTCATCTCAGTCAGTATTGCTTGGCAGTTCTAGACAATAATACACTATATAGTTTCTTATTTGCAATTTTGTTTCATTCTGGAGGATTAATCCCACTAAATTGTGGCTTTGTTATGTATTTTGTTCTGCACCTATTATTGCAACCATGAGTAGTAGATGTTAACCTGTGCTGCCACTTTGCTACAGTTTGAAGTCTCTCCTGCAATCCACTGACATTCTCTTTCACAGCTATGTGATCCTTGTGGACACAATTCTCGTAATATAATAATACAGTGAGTGTTTTGAATTATCTCATATCAGAACATATAATTGTTGTAATAGTTAGGGATAATAGTTTGTTTCTATAGTTATATGGGAATTAAAAAAAAAACTATTTACAAAGAAAAATTAAAAGTTTTATACATAATTGTTTTTAATTGATTGAGACAGTTTTATGCAGCTTAACTAATTATCATTTTCATCATGTTTAATAAATTATAAATTAACCTTTGAAATTACAAGCAGCGAAGCCCATGCAAGTTGGGCCGAAAGGCCCATAACCCAATAGTGGAACTGCATCAATGTACTCTTCTGTTGTATTTAAATTATTAAAGATATAAAAATTTAAATAGGTTTAATCACATCTAAACTTCATATAAAATATTTTTATAAGCTTATGAAAGATATTAATTAAAGCACATAAAAAAAATATAAATTCTATGTTTGACATGAGTTGACAAGCACTCATGTGGAGGTGTCGGATTGAGGTGGCGTGTCGCGTTGGGAAAACGAAGGGGGGCGTCGTCTCGTTTCGAACGGTATCGGCGGGTGGAAAATGCACAGCCACTGAGCTGTGCCGAAGCAATTGGCGGGGCCCGCCGCGTCAATCATTGGCGGGTGGGTCCGGGTGCACTGATTGGACACTTGTGTTTGGTGTTTTGCCGCCGTGAGATTTTCCAGCCGTCGATTGTGAATCGGACGGCGAGGCGATGCCCCACCTCGATGGATCCTCATGCCGAACAAAACAACTCCCCAGCGATCGTCTACGTGTGGATCAGCTTCAACGCTCATGCATCCTAACGTGCATGTCAATGATAATCAAGAAGGGTACAAAAATCCAAGGAATCTTCCTAGAAAAATGATTTGTTTTTAATTTATTTTAACGATGCATGAAAGATTATATTAAAAATATTTATATATAGATGGTCGAAGAGAATAGTTAGGTCATAGGTGAATGATTGATGATCATTTCACAGAAGAGAAAAAGAAAGTGCCTACTAGCTAGCACTCTGTTGCTATCTAATTAATGTAGATCACTTGGAGAATTATAAATTGTGATTGATGATTGGTTGTACCTTTACTCTATCAAACATTCCTTTCTACTAGCGCTTCCATCTACATTTTGTGATTTTTATAGACCTCTAATAACTATTGAACAATGTATGAAAATTTGATTTATATATCCCTATTGGAATAGTGAATAATTTTGGAAATCAAAAGATGATGACGCTAGGTGCTAGCCATCGTTCGACCACCTAGAGTCGTTCGGCAGCTTGGTAGGAGAAAGAAGATTTAATTGTGTCCAATTGTACCAAGCGCCACTCACATTTTTTCCCAAAGTTATGTGAAGATAGGTAAATCACGGAGTAATATGTGCCCATCGGGATTTGATCACTATCCCATTGTAACAAATCTACTAATTAATTGGGTCCAAGTACAATGATAACGAAACACAAACATCATACAGTGTTTCTAAGTACGAGATATATATCAAAGTTTTTGGACTGCATGTGGTGCTAATTGTAGGACATATTTAACATGCAGTTACCAATGTCATTTAGTTATTTCTCACACAAATGACTAACTAATTGTGTTTCTTGTTTGTACTTCGTAGTGTTTGTGTTCCACAGCTAGAGGGCCCTTTTCCACTCAAATTTATGTTTGTATTATAGCTACCATGACCTAATATAAAGAGACTACTTAATGGCCCTCCTCCACTCAAAGTGTGAAATTGAGATAAAATCCCACAGGACCCTAGATTGGACCTATATGATCGAATAATTACTAATAAATATAAAATTATTAATCACATTATCAATGATATTATTAAACGGTAAAATTGTTGACATGTAATATGTTGTCACGAATTCAAGTCAAGTCACGGGAGTAATCTTTTGCAATGCTATCATAGACCTTTCCTCAAGACCCCATATTATTGGTAGAAGTTTTGTGCAATTGCTTTTTTATTAATTGATCAGTTAATAAACACGGTAATAATAATAATAATAATTATAATAATAATTTATTTTTGAAAAATTATGACAAATGATAAAATCATCTCTAAATGAACATTAAGATAATTTTTTTAATCACAAATATTGTCAATACCTTGTGGTATGTTTCCCAAGAGAGAAGCTTCATCACCTGCAGTGGCACACACAGTTCCTTGGCACCAAGGAAGTGATACACGCAGCAAACATACAACAAAGTTGACACACTACCAAAACACAGCTATATATATATATCCACATTCAACAAATCATCATAATTCAAACTAAAAAATTAAGAAAACCACAAAAACATGCTTAATCCAAAGAACATTAACTTTCTAGATTGTCTGGAGCTGGCCACCACCCTAACTGGACCAGTGACCAGATCAATCAATGGAAGTGGCCTCCGCGAATGAACATCAGGCATTCATGAGTCAGCTGATGGCATCGCTCCAGCCGCCGGCCAGGGAGGCGGGCTTAACGGTGCATGTCTCCGGCCACCTCATGCCTTGGCTGATCGCTTGGTTGGCTACATGCCAAGAACCAACCAGAGTGGCCTTGTGGTATCCCAAAGCTTTGAACGTTCAAGCTGAGACACATCATGTGTGGTGGCATAAGCTAGCTGCGAGCTAAGCTCTTGGCAGGGGCCACAGCATTATGATCATGAACTGAGAAAGTGATTAGTTATGTGCTGAAACAATGTTTGGATAAGGGAGCACACAATTCATGCATGGGCCATGCAAGTAGTTTTTATTTTTAGTTTTATTTTTTTGCCATCGGGAAGTATTTACCGCGAATGACTCATCAACCTAACGTTCTTATAGGAACTATTCATAGTATATATCGTATATGGTGAGATGTCAATTTTCGTGTAGGTCACTGAACCGAAGATGATGCGGACATCTCTCATGCGATGCTAGAGACATCCCCATTGAATACCTTCTTTGCTTTTGGTAGAGAGACATACTTTTATCGAACAAAGTCTTAAAGCACATCTTCAACCAAAATGAACAAAAAAGGAAGGGGGGATGATGGTTTTGATTAAGACGTTTAGCTATTGAATAGGTTTTGTTAAGAATAATGGAAGATTTAGAATAGGTTAGAACTTGATTAATTCTTCTAATTGAGAGAGATAATTAAATAAATAACTAGCTAGTGAATAAAAAACTAATATCTAAAAAAAACTATTCTAGTAATGGAGAAAACCATGTGCACACCATTAGTTTACTCCACATTATTGATTTTCAAGAGGATGAGAGCACAAGCTCACATACTAGCTTAATCCGTGAACCTAATTATATAAATGCTAAATCGAGTAGTATGCATTAGGCAACACAAGTAAACCGAGTCAAAATTAATTGGGTCGACAAATAGTCCAAATTAAATTGGACCAATCAATGGCTAGGATATGTGCTAGAAGCCCATTGTTTGGGCGAGTCCAAATACTAGATGATATATGATCCGGTAAAGTTAGAAGGCTCACATGG
>JBBPFP010000084.1:2312874-2328332 GCA_037974795.1 Kaempferia galanga
AGAATGAGATTATGTAAATATTTTATTATGCATGCTCTATATTTTTTATTCTCTTTAAAAA
This sequence comes from Kaempferia galanga, assembly GCA_037974795.1. Classification (NCBI taxonomy): domain Eukaryota; kingdom Viridiplantae; phylum Streptophyta; class Magnoliopsida; order Zingiberales; family Zingiberaceae; genus Kaempferia; species Kaempferia galanga. The sequence goes on from JBBPFP010000084.1 coordinate 2,312,936, forward strand.
AATACATAAAAATATATTTAATATATTAAAAATAATAGGGTAAAATAAAAATGGAAAACCTAAGCAAAGGCTTAGGCGAATTGGTCTATGCCTAAAATCAGCACTGCCCTCAAGAGCATCAGACGCATGAGCGGGATGGCTTAGGCGAATTGGACAATGTAGATGGATCAAGTGAGTTAAAACAATTTAGGTAGGCTGAGCAAGCTGAATAGCTAGTCTGATGGATCAAGTAGGTTAGATAATTAGACAACTTGAGTGGATCTTACGATACTAATAGGTTGAGTTGGTCAAGCAGACTGATCAATCTTAGTGAGCTAATTGGGATGATTTGACAGTCGAGTGGGCCAAGTGGGTTAGACAATCTGGTCAAGTTGGATGGTCTAGATGGGTTAGGAGGGCTGATTCTGCTAGTTGAGTTCAGTGGTTCAGGTTGGAAAAGTGGGTAAGACGAGTCGCGTGGGCTAGAACGTCAAGCATACTAGGTGGGTAGCACAGGTTGAGCATATACCACATTAATTTTTTAAAAACTTTTACTCCATTTCAATTTTCTGTTCACTCCCTCTGCTATTTCCTTCCATCATTCCTTAAGTTCCCATAAATTTGTTAATCCCATAAATAAATTTGTTGATCCTATAGAATTTTACTCATTTTATCATCAAACAAAGGATACAAAAATAAATAAGATTGATTTTTCAACCAAAAATAAAAAATGGTATATGAAACCTTCTATTTTTTTCTCAACCTCTATCCCTACCACATAGCATGTATCTCAAAGGTTTTCTTTTCTACAACTGCATCTTTAATATGTTGGAATAGTTATACAAGTCCTTGCAAATTTTATGGAATAATTATTTATAACTTTTGGTAGTAAAATGAACATGAAGTACCAATTTATTACAGAATTCTTTCTCAATCATTTTTTACTATTATCATATCAAGCATAAATACTTCTTCAATACATCAGACTAAACATAAATGTTACTATATTCTTCTGTATTCTATTCCTCAAAAAATAGTCATTTTATTTCTTATTACCAAACATTTTGTGTATATCACAAAATATGAAGAGAAATAATGCTGTAAACATAGATAAATTATGCACAAATGAGTTACTTATAGTTTAGACAGATCCAAATTGGCATACCAAATGCGCAAGCATTACGAAAATGCAAGTGGTAGAGTGCCATTACCTTCCATGGCCACCAATACTTGAGCAGTGAAGATGGTGCAGACAGTCGAGTGGAGTATATAACACACCCATTCTTCGATAAGATCAACTTGTCCATTCTCTAGTGGTGCTCAACACACTATGTAGAATGTGCACTTATGAAGGTTTGTTTATAATCCATAAAGAAAAGGAGAAAAAAAACAAGGCTGTAGGATGGATCATTATAAAACTATATAAAATATTAATCATGTTTTATCTTTATTGATCATGCTTTAGATCATGTATCATAATATCTAATATTCATCAAACATATGTGGTCGGAATAAATAATCAAGGTTGATAAAATGATGCGTGATGTTACATCATGGATGATGTATATTTGTAGTAGTAAAAACTAAAATATTTGATTGGCAACATATAACGATAAGAATGATAATGATGCAAGCTTTTTCCAAAAAGTAGAATTGTTAAGAAAATTTGACTTGGTACAGCACTGCATCAAGGAGTTTATTGTTGAACATAGCCATCTTTGAAGGAGACTAAAGAAAATTCTAGTCAATCAAAGCCTTTCCAAGTTAGCCTTCCTAGGCAATAGAAAATACCAATTTCAACTGCATAATCAAGTCATCTTCTAGTTGATAGTTTATTTGTTTATTTATCAACGACGTTTTTATGATGCATTAGCTTGTCATCCATTTACTCCAGCTGCTAACTAGTTTATTTAACAAAAAGCAACGTAGGGCCTGCAAGAGATGCACTAAGCATAAAGGAAAGGAGAAAAAGAATTGGATAAAAGGACATAAAAACTGCGGATCCAAAAAACAAACATATTCTAATCTAAACGATTTTCAGTATTTGTCTTGCATTGTTTTATTAATTTTTTCGAGTACAGAAACCAATCCCACCAACACTATCACCAACTTTAACACAGTAGAAGTTGATATTTAAAGCTTTTCTTCCCATCAAACTTTTTCATTCCATTTGGACATGTGGGAGAAAAGTCAATGGGAGTTGCTCCCACATCATGTTCACGTAAGGATGACGTGGAAAAGTGATAGCCATGGAAACAATTATTTAATCCCTTCACATAGTTTAGTAAGACTTTGAATGTTTTGCTTTTTCAGCACTCATTCTAATCCACCAGATGTCAAGAGAATTTTCTTGTGGGCAATGAAAACTCAAATTTAAATTCTCTTATCTCGTGATATTCACTTCGTTGTCTTGTCTAAAAACTATAAAATAGGCATCTATTTAGGAAAACATCTGTCTGCTGCAACAATATAAATCAGCCAAAAAGTCTTAGCTAAATAGCCCTTACAACTCCATTTGATCATGATGATGAACATGATGAGGTCTTGTTGCTCCACTATAAATAACGGTATTCTATTTAGATCCTCACCAATCAAACAAGCCCCCAACATAGTTTGTTTCCCTCCTCTCTTTTTTCACCCTAAAGGCAAGAGGTACTGGTTCATCAGAAGCCAGCACAAGAGTTCCATGGGAGACAGTGAAACCCAGGGCTTTCAGAATCCTAGATATGTGGTCAAGAAGGTACTTGCCAGGCCCCAACATGAAGGTGATGGAGCCATTGTTAGGAGGAGCATTGGAAGGTGATTGCTTATCAATCTCTATGTTCTTAATCCTGTATTCCACAGAGGTTTAGCTTAACATGATACTCGTTCGGAAATTGATCTTGTGCAGGGGAGAACTAAGAAACTTGGATCCATTTCTGATGCTGGATGAGTTTTCAGGTAAGCATTTAACCTCTCTTCCCTAATATAACTCCATTGAATGGTATTGGTGGCAGCTAATTCATTTTTTTTTTTCCTTATCAGTATCGGCTCCAGCTGGGTTTCCTGATCATCCTCACAGAGGTTTCCTTTTTGTTCATTCAGTTCCCAAATTTGTCCTAAATTCATTACTTTAGGTTCTCAATCTATCCATTCAATGGCAGGTTTTGAGACCGTCACTTATATGCTGGAGGTAATAAATTAATTTGCTAGTATGAATGAGATAGAAATCAGATGAAATTTTAGCTAAGACAAAGTATAACACGGTACATAAATCATTGAATTCAGGGAGCCTTCACTCACCAAGATTTTGCAGGGCATAAGGGCACCATCAGAGCTGGAGATCTGCAGGTACTTTTGATGACCTTCACTCCTCAAGCTTTACGCTATCAATTAATTTAGAATTAGATTCATCGGTTCACCTCCATACTTCATTAATTTCTTCAGTGGATGACTGCTGGTAAAGGAATTATTCACTCAGAAATGCCTGCTGCGCCTGGAGAGAACAAAGGGTTGCAGCTCTGGATCAACCTCTCCTCCAAGGACAAAATGTAATTGCCAAAATTTCATCTTTTTAACAATCACAAGTAATGTTCCTAATGGAATCGATCAAACCGATACCATGTGAACTATCGATTTTTTTTTTCCTTCCAAACCTTGAGAAGTTCACAATGAAAACCTATAGCTTTTGCACCTATTCCTTGCAAGGATGGAGCCGAGATACCAAGAACTACAAAGCAAAGACATAACCAAGGTGGAAAGGGACGGCGTTACCGTCCGCATCATCGCCGGCGAATCCTTCGGCGTCCAGTCGCCGGTCTACACCCAGACTCCAACAATGTACCTAGACTTCACCTTAAGCCCCGGATCCCAAGTTCAGCAGCGGATCCCGGAGTCATGGAACGCCTTCGTCTACATCGTGGACGGCGAGGGCGTGTTCGGGGACCCCAGCGCGGCTGCGGCGGCGGCGAGCCACCACGCGCTGGTGCTGAGCGCCGGCGATGGGGTAGAGGTGTGGAACAGGGCGGCCAGGCCGCTGAGGTTCGTGCTCATCGGCGGGCAGCCGCTGAAGGAGCCGGTGGTGCAGTACGGGCCGTTCGTGATGAACACGCAGGCGCAGATCCAGCAGGCGATCGAGGACTACAACTACTGCAAGAATGGGTTCGAGAAGGGGAAGCACTGGGCCTCGCAGTAATGAAAAGGGAAGGCCCAAATAAATCCATGACAGGCCCTAATTGAACTCTCATCTCGATTTGATAGTTTCTAGAAGATTTGAATTATGTATAAAAAGATAATGATATTGTTCGTTTGAGCAATCGTTCATCTATCACTCAGCAGTTTGGTCGGGCTCGGCCAAGAGTGACTTATCAACTCATATTGGCTCGATCAAAAGTGACTCAACAGTTCAGAATGACTTGACTAGATATGAACATTCAGCTTCAACTCAGCTCGAACCCAGCTCAAAATGACTTAGTATTTATTTCACGTATGAATTAAAAAAAATAATACATCTAGTTAACCTCATTAACTATCTTTAGAATAGTTGATTCAGCCCCATTAAAACTTTTTATTGACTATTAAAATAAATTTAAAAATACTTAAGTGATTCAGATGTCTAGTATCCCTTTTCCCTTAATTTCACGTATGAATTAAGTATAGTCAAAAGGTTTAATTTGATCAAGTACAAAGGTACAGATGAGCAAAATAGAAGAAAAAAATAGGTAGTCAGACTCGTGGCTGTGGCAAGGTCATCAACAGCACCAGCCGTGCCATCATGGCATCCCGGAAGGTGGCCACTGACCGTGCATATCTTTCACCTAATTTATAAAAAAAAAATGATAAATTTAATTAGTTTTTATTGGCTATCTCACGGTGAACGATTTAGAAGTTCAATACTGATTAATTGTAAATTTCATTTGAAGAAAAAATCTCTACAAATATATCGTAGCTGGAAATCGAATGATAAATAACTAGGAAACAATTAAGCACCTTTACGCAAACCCATATATAATGGTATTATGGAAGGGGATAAACCATTCAGTTTAGATAGGGGTATTTGTACGAACGGAATCATACTTATCCCCGCTGGGCAAAATAAAATTACAAGCGTTTATTGCAGTAACGGCCGCATTCATCACTCACACTACCCATTGCCATACAAGAAAACACCCCGCTCCGCGTGTGTCTATAAAAGACATCACGTTTTCTGACAAAAAGCAAGAGAATTCAATCACCACGCTTCGTCCTCCAAGTGGCAATATCTCCTCCGACAATGGAAACATTTACTGTCGCTGACTGAACTTGCCGCCAACCGACGCCACTTTCAATATAATCCCTCCAAACTATATCAGTGCTCAAACTCTCGGTGCCGTAATTCCTAAAACAGATTTCTTGGAAACATGGACGACGACAGCGAATCTGCGGCACCTGATCCCCGACACCGCAGCGGCAGGGCCGTCCGCGGCGCCGTCGACCACCGTGGCCGCCCGGCCGCGCGGAGGGCCTCCGGCCAGTGGAGGTCCGCCTTCTTCATCATAGGTGCGTTCGTCTATTAATTCACCGTAAATATTTTTGATACTTAAATAATCGATGCGACATGGGATTAGGAATGGAGACGGCGGAGCGGTCGGCCTACTACGGCGTCTCCTCTAATTTGATTAACTACCTGTCGGGGCCGCTCCGGGAGAAGACGGCGGTGGCGGCGGCCGTCGTGAACACGTTGGCGGGGGTGACGTCGGCGCTGCCGGTGGTGGTAGCCTTCTTTGCCGACGCTTATCTGGGCCGGTACTGGACCATCGTCGCCGCCTCCATCCTCTACGTCCTGGTATCAATTTTGAGTTGATCTAGACATCGATCTTAATTAATTAATTAATTATTACTATTATTATTATTTTGCTTATTCTTCGATTGGTTTGCTGTCGATCAGTTCTTCGATAGTTGCAATTTTTTTGGCAGAAGACTGTGCCAAATGGCACGCAACTCACACTTTGGGGCATGCACGATAAGTGCATATCCATGGCGACCTTTGAGCCAGTGCAAACAGTAACATAATACAATTATTTTATTTAACTATTATGTAATAAAATCATTTTTATTATATAAATACTCTTTCATCCTCTTTGTTTAAGAGATGAGAAGAGAAGATAAATAAGGGAAGAAAACTTGGAAGTTGTTTGGAATTGGAAATAAGTGAGCTGAAGGGAAGAAAAGATAGGGATTGGTAACCTTTAATCTTCCTTAGATAAGGAAATTAGGAAAGGGAGATTTTTCTTACACCGCAAGTTGGATTATAAGGAAGGAAATAAAAATCCAAAATATATTCTTTTAAATCTTATTCCTTTCCAAAAACAAATAAAAAATCAAATCAATGCGGATATTTTTATAACTTTGTATATTTAATCTCTATTTCACTCATTTTCCTTCCAAATAAGAGAACGTGTATTAAATTAATTAACCTTTCCTCGCTTTAAGAAAGATTGTTATTTTCACCTTCCTCAAGACGATGCTAATTCTTCTAATCCACAAAAAAGTGGACCAGCCGATGGTTCACTTGCAATTATGATTGGATCGTAATTGTGATCTAGTTGTAATTAGTTGTGATCCCTCTTAATATGCACTTTCCTCTATATGTTGTAGTTTGGGCCGGGTAGGCGGTTGGAGGTCGCCCGGAGGCGCCGGTGGTGGGTTCATGGCCGGGCTGTCAGGCGCAGTTGGCTTCCGGTTGCTTGCCCCAATCCAAACTACAAACTAGAGGAGAAGACGAACCCTAGGAGGAATCACAGCTAATTATGGTCGGATCGTGACTGTGATTCGGTTGCAATTGCGGTGTGGACCATCTCCTAATCCATAAAAAGTGGAGCATCCCCTGATCTATAAAAAGTGGATCAGGGATCCCTGCTCCCTCGATATCAAGCTTTTTTTTAAAAAAAAAAAATCTAAAAACTCTTCAATTTTAGTATTCCAAGGTAATCAATCTGATGATATAAAAATTTCCCATCAATTATCTGAAATTGTCCATCTATAACGGTTATGATTTTTAGATATATTATTCTACTTAGAAAAAAAAATACCTTAAACACATATATGTCAACAATGGGATCTCCCAATGTGGATGTGGCATAGTGGGAGGCAGCTATTTCTTTTGGATTTTGAGAGCCGCTTTTTCCTCCTTTTTTTTTCTTCTAATTTTAATTTTAATTTTTTTTAATTAAAATATATTTAAATTTAAAAATTAATAAACTTTTATTTAGGTCTTTTATTTCAAATAATATAAATTATATTAGAATTATTAATATTATTTAGTGGTAATTTATGGATTTAAATTTTATTTATATATAAGGTAAAATATAATGAAAAAGTGTAGGACCCATAAAGGAGTTATTTAGAGGTTTTTTTTAATAGTGGAGAGATATGTAGAGGTCTTTACTGTTGATGTGGCACTGATGTAGCATCGAGGGAGCTCTTGGAGAGCTCCCACGACTGTGGATGCCCTAACAAGAACCACCAATAACAAAGTTTAAGTAGCTTTAAAATCTCGAAAGGTGCTAGGGTTTCTTTGACTGAACAACACGGTTTGGATACTTTGATATTGGATTATGTCATGCTAGTATGATTTCAAGAGCTAGCTAATTGAATTACCAATAATAACATGATTACTTTTCTTAAGTTATAATTTTTAATTATTTATTTAATAATTAATTAGATTGTTAACAAATGTTTACTCTTGAACCATATTGGAGTTTCAATCTCTGATCGAAACGATACCATTTGCGCTAGTATGGTTTCGATACTTAACTAATTGATTTGTTAATAATAACATTTATAAGTTGTAATCTTTAATTAATATTTTATTGTAATTAATTATTTACATAATAATTAATTAAATTGTTAATACATGATTAGTGTCTTCTTCATTTTGTTGATTAATTTAACCATCTTAATTTTTAGAATTAAAAATATTTTAACTATTTAATTAGAATTTATATCTTTAATTATCTAACTCGTATACTTCTTTTGTTTTATAATAATTTACACTTATAGTTTATTCAACTATAGATGCCTGGAATAAGTGACTAGTCCTCCATAAACTTGGGCATGTTTTATTTTTAAATTTTGTAAAACATATAATTTCAGATTTGAAGGCCTGAAAAAACTCCATTGTTTGATGAATATATAAAACTTGATTCAGCCTCGACTAAATTAAATTTGAAAATTTTAAATATAATATTTTTTTTTGATAAAATCACATTTGATTGAAAAAAATACAGTTCTCTTTAAAAAAAAATCTTAGATATAAGATATTCCAATCAAACAAATTAAAATTAGTATAAATAAATACATTATTTTTAAATTTAATTAATTAAATTATCATTTAATTAAAGTGACATGTGAACCATAGCTAGCTGTTAATGGTTGAGCCAAAATTGAAAAAAAAGACATAAAGGAGGACAAGAAGCTCGATGCTATCTCATTGAACTATAGTTTTTTATTGTTTGCTCACATAATCTCTCTTGGTCTCTTTTGACATTACAAAATTTAGACCATGAAAAACATTCACCAATGTTAGATATCAAAGTTTATCCAATTTAAAATTTTATATTTATTTAAAAAAAATAGATTGATAATTAAGATAAAAATATTTTTAGTCTTGTAGTTGAGCGAAAGTTGGTTTGGAGTTAAATAAAGCTCATCATATAAAGATAGTGATTAAGAACAAGTGGGATCAAACCAGATATGATTTGAATTTATTTTGATTTAATTAAAACTAAACTAGGTTTACATATAGGATATTCTAGTTCAACCTAATGTAATTAGAATTGTTTATTTTTATAAGGTTAAGGATTAATTAAGTTATTTAATTAGGTTATTGTCTTTTCTCATTTCTTCCCTTCTTGATCTTGTCTTCTCTTCCCAAACGTGTTCGCCCTGCAACTATCGTCCCACAGCAAGCATGTTGCCCACAACCGTTCATTGTGCACGCCGCTCATCCTTTGCGCCGCCACGACCATGCCCTCTCTCCAATAACTTCTTTCTCTCCTCCTGTCAATGCCAAGCATTTTGTATGTCGATCGACAAGCAAAATGATAAATTTCGCTGGTGTCAACCCGCACGACTCAACACTTGCCTCATTGATGGTTCACAATAAAAGTGTCTCATTTTGATTGAGCTTCACATGAAACAATAGGTGCCTCGTTGTTAAAACTTGGCGCCCCATTTTGTCGGTCTACTGGAGTTTGCTTTTGTCAGTCTAACTAGACACCAAATTATCCAATTTTGGGTAGTCTAGATATGCACTGAATTTATATAGCTATACATCTTGTTAACTTCCCTAGCAATTGGTCTTATCCCCATTCATGTAAAATGTATATGTTTAGCTTTTTTGTTGTTGTTCTTGGCAGGTACAAATGCATATAATCGACCTCTACTTTTGATCTCTATCTACTTATTGGCCGATTATCTGAAACTACACCTCTTAAATTCTCTCTCCCTATTCTCTTGAAGTTTTGAGTCTCATGATTCCATGCTATCAAACTACATATTATTGACATGTCTTCAAGATGCAGATATAAGTTTACTATAAAATAAACACAACTAAATGTTTTGTTTGGAAAATTTCAACAACAAAATAAAAAAAAAAAAAAAATCAGGTTATGGTTGTCTTTTCTTTAAATAAAACAATTTACCATCACGGGAATCACAAAGCATAGTTTACTTGCATTAAAGAGGTTAGTAATATCTAGTGTGAAACATTTTTTCCAAGCTATAGCTACAAGCCTATAATTAATTATTTTTGTTGGTTAGACAAAAAAGTTTGATAAGGAAAGTAATTGGTAACTGCCTTTTCCTCCCCACCCCCAACCCCTTTTGCTTTTTCAATTTGAAAGATTTAGCTTGCTTGGAAATCCCTAATGCAGAACTAGATTGCCTGAGGGCCCATAATCAGGCTAATGTGGGATGAATTTGGGAAGCTATTGCTGAACCTATTAATAACTCAAGAATTTCTATGCAATTCACTAGTGGGATAAACTACAGTGGTCCAAAAAGATAGTAAACAAGACTGATTGACAGAGGCTAATGGGAAAGGAATTATGTATGTCCTATATCATTCACATTTTTCCCAATCCAATGTAAAACTACTTAGGAAAAACTCCATTTTCCCTTCTGAAGTTTAACATCTTTTGAAAATATCACCCATAATTTTAAATTGTCAAACAATCATCTGGAGTTCTCAGACTCGTCATTTCACCCCTAATCATACACTGTTAATTCACCTAACAGAACAATGATGTGACAGGTAAGTCATGCATGTGCCACATCATTTTCCTGCCATGTAAAAAATGGTTGTCAATGATTAGGGCGAAATAACAAAAGTATGAACATACTAGAGGTATTTTGATTATTTGAAACTCTGGATTGGCATTTTAAGGAAGAGGATCAACTCCAGGAAGTGAAATAAATTTTTCCCATATAATCAATTAGTCCGTAATTTTTGTACGTCAATCATACCAGATGAGAAGAAGAAGGGGAATAAAATATACAACACCAGACTGGCCGGGCCGACATGTACCAACATATATGAGAGTGCTGTATTATACGAATTGTAACATGAAAGTCAGCACTGAATTGTAAACGTTACTTTAAAGATCTTAACCTTAAGGTCTCCTGTCCTAATATTTGATTCATCCGGATGTAAGCATGCGTTCAGCCTCCTATTTGGTTACAGACATCACCGAGACAGTCCTCATTACTGATATGCTTCCAGCACAATTAGTCCAATAAGAGGAATGCCAAAGGGGAAACTCAGAGAAGCAAGAGGTAGAAAAAACATCAACAAATACGTCAAAGAGAAAGCAATATCTATAAAATATAATAATAATAGAAATATATTTATATGTATAACACCGCCATGCATATGGATTAGTCATACCAATTGAACTGACTCTGTGTGTCATGTCCCACTTTTAACGCATTTTAAAACCTAAAAAAGGCTATTAAGAATCTAATCTATCAAAAAAGAAAAGGTGAAACAATCGTTATTTTGAATTATATAGCGCAACTTCCGTCGGAGAAGAGACTATGCTACGCACAAAATCAAGAAACAACTAGAGTACCTGCGACGACAGATGCGACCGTGAAGGAATCGCGGAGGAGGCGGAGGGGAACAATGGTGCAAATCTTGAGGGTGGTCGAGGGATCGTCGGAGGCGGCAACGGCGGCGGCGGTGACCCCGCCGCCGAGAATGGCGGTTCCAACTGCGAGCTTAATGGCAGCCCGCCGCATTTACCCAACCGGGAGCCGCCCTCGATCCGAGAGGGCCGACGCGCAATCAGGGAGGTTGATCGCCTCTAAGACCGAGAACGAATTTGGGCGGAGGTTTTGATCCGCAAGGACTAGAAGACTCGGTAGGAAAGCATGTCAAAGGCCCATATTTTAGGCCCGGTCTATTGCAAAGTAATAGTTTATAATCATTAATAAATTTCTATATATGTTGTTTTAAAAATCAAATGGGGTTCTAAATTAAATTCTCTATGGACTATTTGTAATTATAGTAGGATCATTATTACGATACAGTCATAATTAATTGTGATACCTTTCTAAGTTACTTTTCTATTTAGGTATAGTTTGGGTCGGAGTAAAAGATCATCGACGTTGGACAGGTGGCCGAGTTGTCGTGTCAAGCAAAGGGCGACCTCCAGCCGCCTGCTCCATCCTGAACTATAACCTAAATGGGAAAGTGAACCCAGAGATATCACAACTAATTATGGTCAGATCGCTGTTACAATCTAACCACAATTACAAGTGGTCTATCCCCGATCCACTTTTTTTGTGGACCAGAGTATCTAGACTGCTTTTAAATGAGACCGGATCCTCCGGTCTACTTTTTATGGACCAAGGGATGGTCCACAATGGAATTGCGGTCGGATCACGGTCGTAATTGGTTACGATCACTCCCTGGGTTCAACTTCTCATTTAGGTTGTAGTTTGGATCAGATTAAATTGTTGGATGTCGTTCAGATGCCGTCGAGGGTGGTCGAATGGCCAGGCTATCGGGCGTCGAGCAGGGGGAGGGGGGCCTCCAAAAGCTATCTGTCCCAATCTAAACTACAATCTAGATAGAAAAATAAATCAAGAAAAAATTATAACTAATTACGATCGAATAACTATCACAATTCAACTATAATTCTATTATGAACCTTTTCTAATCCAGAAAGTGTACCCGCGACCCTTTTTTATTGACTTCTCCTTAAAAATTTGTCATTTAATAGATTCCCGTTTTATATTTTCCAAACAGTTACGTATTAACATTTTAAGAAATAATTATTTGTTTTTCAAGTTCAAGATTAATTTATTAAATCCTGCTTTTAATGTATTCCCATTTTATATTTTTAATTCAGTTATTTAGCAACACTTTAAAAATAAAGATTAAATATAAAACTTCATCTGGTTAAAAAAAATATATTGTGTTTTTGACCTGAGGTGAAATTTTTACTAAGGTTATTATCTTGTTCATTAATAATATTTATAGATTCTTTAACCACAAGAACCAAGTAGTATTTTACTCTATGCTATTATTAATTATTTTTTAGTCTTTTTTTTATTTGATGTATACGCTTGTTATAATTTTATATTACTTAATTAAAATATTTATTGATCGTATAAATACACGTGGGGAGGGCTCCACTTCCTCACCGGCTCACTCCCGGCATTTGTAGGTCATGTGAGTCGCCTTCCAACCTATGATGAGTATAAATCCCATCTCAAGTGCTTTATTTAATTCTCATGTCCACATAAGGAACCATCAAATTGTCTGTAGCTTCGATATTGATAGCCCGTTGTTATCCCTACTCCTGTCCTAGCCACATGTCGGACAGAAGTTCAACGATCATTATACAATACATTTGTGTATCATCTTAAAAGTATTGCTTGATGTTTTATGTGAATGCGTGCAATTCAACTTTCTCTCTAATATTTTTTATTCATTATCCTATCCGTCTTGATTTATTTGTACATCCATCTTAATATTCTCCTATCATGAAACTCTTATCTTATGTTCATGTATTCGAGTCATAATTTAATATTCAGCTCTATATAACATAGCAGGTCTAACTAATATTTTATAAAACTTTTTTTTAAGTTTTAGATGTATTTTATGATCACAAATAAAACCTAATGTCCTCCTCCATTTTAATTATCTAGTTTGTATTCTATGTTAGATATTTATTGGATCAGGTGAACGGGTTAGAAGCGGTGAACAACAAGCAAATCAAAATTTAAAATCTCTCTTGCTTTCTACCTACTTACCAAGGGTACACAATTAATTTAAAACAAATATCATAAAAAAATAAGTAAGAGATAGAAAGTTTACTTGGTTTACAATTTGAGAAGTTGCTAATCCAAGATAATTGAAAGCGACTAAAGATTTCCTTTTGCCTCGGTTGACTGAGAGTGCCTCTATGTGGATGAGATTTTCCAACGTTCAGCTAATCTAGCTAAATGGAGGTGCCTCGGTTCATCGAAGGCACCTCAGTTCCATTAGAGGTGCCTTAGTTTATCAAAGACACATCAGTTTATCGAAGGAGCTTCAGTTCTGCTGAGCTGAACTTCCAACTTATCTCTTCGCCAATGGCTCCACGCTCATTCAGGGGTGCCTTAGTTGATCTGAGGTGCCTCGGCTACTGTTCATCTGAGGCACCTCCGGTCTTCAAGATATTAGGGTGCCTTCAGTCAATCAGAGGTGCCTTGGGCCATCACTATTCACACTCTTGAGTGATGTTTTGACCGTCCAGAGTTGAACTCACCCGAACCCAACTTTGGTCTTCTTCTTGAGTAGGATTCCTTCCAACTTTTCGTCCCTCGGATACGTTGCACGAGTCCTTTCGCTCTACCGGTGTACTCTTCCGTAGCTCCTTGTCTTTCGGATGTACTGAGGTTGTCTTCCTTCTCGTGCTATCCTTTTCGCTACATCTTCCATTTAATTTCTTGTATTCCTAAGTTCATACACACTTAGATATAAGACATCAAATATATATACGGCCTAACTTAACTCAGTTGATCAACATCAAAACTACCTAGGGCACTTATAATTTCTTTCTTTTTAATGTATATCAATCTAAATTAAAGTTAAGGTAAACAAAGATGTAAATAATTTATGTTAAAATAATTTACACACTATTTAAAACATTAAGTAATTCAATTACGTATTGTTATAAATAAAATTACAATTTCTACTTAACTCCCATAATTTCTCCTCTTTGATCCAATGAACAAAGGGTGAATAAAACTAAAAATAGTAAACAAAAAATATAAAAATGTCTCTAGGGTCTGTACATATAGTACGCTAAAATTTTTCAAACAATTAAGTTTCAAATGAACAAATTTTTAGGAGTTAAAATCCATATTTTCCAAAAAATAATTTAAATATTATTTATAACTTTCAAAATTTCTAAAAATTTTTTTGTAATGTTAAACATTTTCAACCTGAGATCAGAAAAAAAATTTCATGAGAAAATTAATTTTTTGATAATGAGAAAATATTTTTCTTTTCTTAAATAGTTGGTTTTGAAATTAAATATGTTTAAAAATTGAATTTGATTTTAAAAAATCATACTAATTTATTTGAACATTCAAATATAATATAATTGTTATCTAAAAAAAATCAATCTCTAAATTTTTTTGATAAAATGATTATATAATAGTCAAAATAGTTTGAAATATTTCTGCTAACAGATAACATTTTTATCTATCACAAAAAAATTTAACTCGAACAAGAATTGAAAAAAATAATTATAAAAAAATATTTCTAAGTAAATACAAATTTCTAGTAATTAAAAAAATCTAATAGTCAAAATAGATTTCAAAATCCCAAATAAAATCCTACATATTGAATTTCTCAAGTATTTTTTAGAAATATTATTTTTTAGTACTTTTGTAATTTAACCCTTATGGTTCTTTAAATACCAATTTAGTTTTCCATAATTTTTAAATTTTAAAATTTGTAAAAAATTTGAATTTAAGCATGTAAAACTTTTTTTTAACAATTTTATTTGATGTTTTAATTTTTTTATTTTGAACATAAGTTTATCAAAATCTTCCTTAAAACATGCATTTTCTATTTTATTTTCTAAGTCAATGTTAATTCTGTTTAGATCCACATATTTGATATATAATTTACTCAAGGATCTACTTAACATTTTAATAGTATCATACATTTTATCAAAAGGTAAGAGATGTACTTTACTTACCATATCAGACTCGTAGGTGAATGCATCCCCATAATTGATGCTCTTTTCTAAAGTGGCTTCGTCGTCTTATTTTTGATAACTTCCCATTAGTGCTAGTCCGACGTACTCCTCGATCTCGAATTCTTTTGATAACAACTTACTTCATGTTGCTTTGAGGTTCCTTTGTTTGGACCTCCCTTTATCCTTTTCTTTTTCTT
>JBBPFP010000084.1:2333327-2352925 GCA_037974795.1 Kaempferia galanga
CGCCGCGACCATAGTTCCTCGCCGTGGCCACCTCCTCGCCGCGACCACACATCCTCCCCGCGACCACACATCCTCCCCGCGGCCACAGATCCTTCAACCCCGGACAGGGGGCTGCTTGCTGTGGTCGGCGTCGCAACGAAGGAAAGGCAAACGGGGGCGTCGCGACAAAGGAAAAAAAATGCGAAAAAAGGGTATTGCGGAAGGGCGCGGATGATTAGTTACGCAGGGTATATATATATATATATATATATACACATGCTAGGAAGAGAAGAAAACAGAATGCGCTATGAAAAAAGTCAATGCGGAGAAAGGTTTATCACTTTATGAATTAGGGTTTAAAGAATTGTAAGGGATAGGATGAGTATTAATTAAAATATGAATACTTTAGAAAAAAAATTATTAAAATAAAATCATTTTTAAAAAATAGGGAAGGGCGCTCTCTACTGTTTTAAAAAATAGATAAATAAACTATCAAACAGTTTATTGTAACCATCTATAAGTTATTTGTAAAAAATTTTACTAAATAAATTTAGAAAGCTTATAAACTCCAAAACATCTTATAAATTATTTTGTAAAGTTTATAAGCTCAGCTAAACATGCTCTAAGTGACCATTACCTCGATTATACTTGTCTGAGCTGAATGGAGTTGCCGACTTGTTGACTTAATCCAAGCTAGCTGCTGACCCGCCGAACTACCCGAGTGCTCTCGTGCCCTCAAGTACCTGGCACTAGGTAGTTCGGCGTATCAGCTGTCAGCGGCTTAATTTGAGTCGAGTCAAATGTAGCATAAATAATGATAAGTGGGCTAGCTTGAGGTGTTATCAAACATTCTGCTGACCTGTGACAATACTAATCGTACAGTTTGACAATTTTGCCTACGCCAACTGAAAACACAAAAATATCTCCATTTATACAATTGAATTTAAACTATCAATATTTCCTATATCGATAGAACTGAAGAAAGAGGCAGACTCTGCTCTGCAGAAATAGATTCATCTGCGGCAATTAATGGTACGTGGAACTAGATTTCCTCACGCACACATAGCGTCGTAGAATTCATGCTCCACCTAAATAAATATCAATGTATAATACATACACAGCTACCAATGTGGTTTGAAGTTTGAATCTCAATAAAACTGAGGTAAATGTCTCCCTTATATGTTAGTCACTATTCCAAATGCTAGTAAATAGCCATCCGTAATTTACCTCCTCCTGTTGGCCCTGGGACGGATTGGCGGGGGCGCTGGAGACGGGCAAAATCGCCTTTTGCTACCAATGTATAATACACACAACAAATGAGGCCTTTAAATTGTCGATCGATTGTAAAATTGAAGAATGCAATGGCTTCGTTGAACAATTACTAGCAGATTCCCTGTGTCTGTTGAAGAATTGGCTTCAGCTTTCGGCATAAAGAAGGCGAAACAAGAAGAGCAAATGGCGGAGTTAGTTGAGCAGTTTGGACGGTTTATAAATACCTCCGGGGCTCAAAAGGAGAACAGAACACGCCTACGTGTACCCGAGTTTCAGTCGGGGCGGGAAACGGGCGATTTTGGGAGGCGAAAATTAGGAAACCTCCTCTTTCCCTCTCTCGGTCCTGTGGAAACCCTAGGCAGTCCGAAACCCTTCGGCTCTGCTTCGCCCCGTCGCCGATGGTGCTCGCGGCGGAGGAGTTCCTCCACGAGGAGGAGGTCGAGCACCCCGTGCGCTACCTGCCGCTCGGCCGCGTGTACTCCTCCTCCGTTCCCTGCGTCAGCCCTAGCGGATCCTCCTCCGTCGCGTCCAAGAAGGTGAAGGCCAGGATGATCGGCGAGTCGGCGGACGGGGGCGAGGAGGCGGGTTGGAAGGATAAGCCCTCGGATGTCGGCCCCGCGGGAATGTGCAATGGTGACGCCGCGAAGCCGTTACTGGTCTACCAGCGGAGGGCTAAGCGGCCCCGGATCGAATCGGGGTCGGAGCAGTCGGGTGAGGGAGATGATAAGGGGAGGCTCGACGCCTCGGTTGAATCGCTCGGGGATGTGATGATTGTTAAGGCGAGGACGTGTATGAAGTACGAATTGCTTAGGTTGGGATCTGGTTCCGGTTCTTTGAGCGGTATGTCAGGGCTGCGATTGCGATCAAATGAAGGCCGTAAGCGGGTCAATTTTTCTGCGGCGAGAAAGAACGTTCATGGTCCTCAGAAGGATTCTTCTGGGTGGAGCAAAGTGAAAAAATGGGTAGAGTGAGTTCTTCTTCGCCAATATGCCGATTATTTAATACTGAATTGTGTTTCACGGGAGAAGTTGAATTGTTTTTTTCTTGGATTTTGAGCAGCAGTATGTACTTAGGTGCTTCCTATGTTCTTGTAGGTTGGAAATTGAAGGCGTAGACCCGCATGCATTGATTGGTCTGGAATGCAAGGCAAGTAATTCCCATGATTGTCTGAGTATCAGACTAAATGATTTTCTGTGGACATCAGCTTTTAACTGAGCCTTTTCAGGTTCTCTGGCCTATAGATGACGATTGGTACAAGGGTTCCATCACGGAGTACAATTCAGACACCAAGCAGCATAGAGTATGTATTGAATTTTGTCTGGTCAATCGTCCATTAATCTCCTAACACCTCCCAAAAACCATCAGTCTGGAAGCTTCACCTTTTGCTTGCTGTGTATCGTTTCTCTTGTTTAGTTCTTTTGTGGTATTCTGTTAAATGAAATAAGGAGCCTGTGATATGTTCTAGTGCGCTTATGGAAGCCTTGAAAGCACATTTGCTTGTCTTTTGTGATCGTTCTTCTGATTTTCTTTTTATCATGATTAGTTGCTGATATGCTAACACTTAATATGCATTTTCCTATGTATCCCTAAATCGTTACTTGATATACATTATGGCTTATCTTTTAACTCAAACAAACTCAACTTAGTGCAGGTTAAATATGTGGATGATGACGTCGAGCATTTGATTCTCTCAAATGAAAAGATCAAGTTTCATTTATCTTGTGTAGAAATGAAGGATTTGTGTTTGAAATGTGGTGTCCCCAACTTAGAGAAGAAAGGCCTCAATTACAATGAATTGCTGGCTCTAGCACTTAACTTTCACGATTGTCAAGGTCTTGAACCAGGTGAACTTGTATGGGCAAAACTTACAGGTATGTGTAAATTTATGGTGTACTTATCTTATACAAGCTGTTTCTTGCTAATTACAAATTAGGTATTCTTTTATGCAGTAAGTTGATTGAGCTTTGAAAAGATTTTCTTTATGATCATCTTCATAATTATTAAATGTTACTATTGTAGATGTTGGTATTAAATTTGATGAACGTTCTCGACACTATTTGAAGATTTAATATGACAGTGTAAATTTATTATTTGGTACTTTACTTTGCTGCGTTACATGCTTTGTAGCTAGTGGCTACAACCATGAAAATTCTGTAAAAACTTAATCTATCCTCAAATTTTGATGATAGTTTTCTCTTGCTCTCACCCGATGGCCATCTGTTCTCAAATTTGACATCTGCATTATTTATTAAATCCACATTTTGGCACTACTAATATTTAGTTGAAATACTTTATGTACTAAAAAAGGACCAGTTGCCCTGAAGGCACCACATTGACTATTTCATTCTTGTTTTGTAATAGGAATTTCTAATATGATTGAATATGCTATTCGTATAATGTAGTTTCATGGAGGAAGCTAAACTACAATAAAGTTACATAAATATGTGTGATTGCTTCATATTTATCTTAGTCACCTGTGCTTGAGCATTTTAAATCTGCCACTGGAAGGATTTGGATTTGTTTACTCAAACTGGAGCACAAGGATACAGATATGCTTTTGCATTAATGAATTACGAGGACAACTTTTTTCTTGATCTAAGTAACTTACATTTGATTGCTAGATTGAAATGCCAACAGTCGGGACTATCATGAATATCATAATTTTGTATTTGCCTTTGCTAGATGGGCTGCATATGTTTGGTACTTGCATAGCCTTCTTAGAATCTTCTTAATTATATACATTCTCACTGACAGGGCATGCTATGTGGCCAGCAGTTGTTGTTAGTGAATCAAATTTTGGTCCTAAGAAAGCTTTGAAGCCCTCCCGGACAAATGAATCTATCCTTGTACAATTTTTTGGGACTCATGATTTTGCCAGGTTGAGTTCTTATTTAAGAGCTATTGTATTTTACATTATCTCATCAAAGCCATGTTCTTGACTTTTTAAAAAAACTTCGGATTGGGTACTGAAAATTTCAGATCTTAGAATAAAAGAGGAGTCTTACATGAAAATTGTGCTTCTTTCGGCAACCAATATGCGATTATGAATTTACTATTTTGAATTGTAGACCATTAAAGGTCATTTTTAATAACTGTTTTACAGGATAAAGTTGAAACAGGCTATTCCGTTTCTCAATGGCCTCCTTTCCTCTTTGCATCTGAAGTGCAAGCAGGCAAGATTTTGTCGAAGCTTGGATGAAGCAAAAATGTATGTGCTTTCTTCAATATGTGATTTCCCATTCTTTCCTTTCAACGTTAAAAAACCATACAGCTGATTGCCTGTTGCATCTAGTTTCAGCACTTTGTAAGGTGCTATGTCTCTTTGATCTTCATATAATATGGCCATTGTGTTTTGCTGCCATGTTTTTTCTTCCATGTAAGCAAGTTCACTGTATGAAAGTGCATACATACATCTAGCTAATAGCGTGTAGCACACATATATAATCTTTGCTCTTTATGACTAGTTTGAAGTTGAAAATGACAAGATGCCATAAACGAAGTTTCTTTTAAAATCATCAGAGCTGCAACTGCTCTATTTAGTCATCGTTTCAAATCCATGAAGGTACAACCATCACAAATAGCTACATAGTGGTATCTGGAGTACTTTGCTAAAGATGTGCAACAATTGTTCCACGTACAGGCTAACACATGGTGCAATGCATTATTTTCTGATGCATTGTTGATAGCCAGGACCTTTATTCAGTGTTTTCTTTGTCTGTACAATGAATAAAAATGTGAGGTGTGTTTTCATAGTTTAAAGTTAACAGCTCATCTAATATTATAAATCTTCAACTTGCAACAGTGGGACTAAACTGATGCGCCATTAATGCATTATCTTATTCTGAAGATTTTTCACAATCTAAAAATTGAGTTGTCGGCTGAGTATTGCAATTTCTACTTTCTGACTCGATCACCACTAAGTTTCCTTATTGTCCGTAAATCCTTATTGTGTTTATTTTCAAATGCTATCACTTTTCCCGACCTTTTTTCCCTTCACCTTATGTTTGAATGGCAAGTATTTCATCTGTAGCTGTATAAGCTGGACTACACATTATTTTTTATCTGTAAAAGTATTTCCCAACAGGTATTTGATCGAGCAACAACTTCCAAAGAGCATGCTGCATTTGCAAAAGTGTATTGAGGTTGATGATATTAGGGCTGGGTCTGGAGAGGACGAAGGAGAAAATTCTGATGATGATCTTTCAGCAAGCTACACTATTAGTGGGGGTGAACATGCTAGAGCCTCACCTATTGAAATAGGAAATCTTTGTGTAACTAGCTTAGGTAATGAACCCTTAGAATGTTCAGCATTGAAATCCTTTTATATACTCATACATTTGCATTCATCATGCAAGCTAGTTGGTAGTAATACAAATGCATCTGAAACTATGCTTTTAAAAATGAAATTGTAGTTATATATCTGTATTGCAATCAATTTTCAGGAAGAATAATTTATGATTCGGATTATTTCCATAGCAAGAAGCACATTTGGCCTGAAGGATATACAGCATTTCGGAAGTTCACATCATTTAAAGGTAACATGTTGCATCTTGCTACTAATGTTGCCTTTTTGCAATTTGACAAATCACAGCTTAGCAAAGTTGGCTTTTCACCTTCCTTTTCTGAAAGAAAAAGTTCTTTTGATAAGTTGATGAATCTTTAATAATATTAATATCTAGGTCTTTCTTTTGAACTTGACTCCACTAATTTATTTTCACCTTCCTTTTCCGGAAAGAAAAAATTCTTTTGATAAGTTGATGAATCTTTAATAATATTAATATCTAGGCCTTTCTTTTGAACTTGACTCCACTAATTTATTTTCATATACGTGTGTTGCAGATCCTAGTCTAGTCATGTTGTATAAGATGGAAATTTTGAGGAACCCTAAAGTAAAAACTCGGCCTTTGTTTAGAGTCACTACAGAAGATGGGGAGCAGGTTTGATTCTTTTTCTTCAAATAAAATGCCATTTTATATGTATAAAACATACAACTGGGCAAGAATAGATCTTAAACATGCATTCCATGAACTTATCATTTAAGAGGGGGTTTTAACATGCTAAACTAACACACTTTATACTTTTTAGGTTTGTTTAACATTATCTTGTATATTAGGAATTTTGTGTTATATACTATTTCAATTTTTGTGTTATCACCATCAACCTTGACTACATCTGAATGTCAGATTGATGGATCAACTCCAAGTTCTTGTTGGAAGGAAATCTTTAACAGAATAAAGAATAAGCAATGTAATGGGATTAAAGTGGAACCAGAGGGAAGTGATCTTCAGAAATCTGGGTCTTGCATGTTTGGATTCTCCAACTCACAGATAGCCCAACTGATCCAGGTTTGTCAAATATTCATTTAATGCCACATTCTTTGTTCTTACATTTTCTTTGAATCATATCACTGTGTGAATCCCTTTAGCTTAGTTTATGAAAATCTTATGTATAGTATTTTTTCTCAAAAAACTTCTGTTATAATTTCTAGGTTATTTATCTATTTCTGGATTTTAGTCTGAGATTTTCCATACCATCTTCATGGCTGTTATATTTTGTTTACCATACCTTTTCTTTTTCCATGGTATGTGTTTTGCAGCCGTTTAAGAACTTGCTTCTTTCTTAAATTTGGTTTATTTTGGAATTTTGTTGTTGGCTCTGTTAATTTTTGACTCTCTTACTATGACTTTTTGGTCAGTGAGTCTTACAGATATTCTCTTATTAGCATGGTGCTCAGCTAGTGTCTACTAGGACAAGATCAGCATAAATCAATGCTTTACCTGTAATTGGATGATAGCATAATTTATAGTAGTTCTTCTGGGGATTCTTCTGTCCATAAGAGTAATAAGCCATATTTAGGAGGGATATATTCTTGCTAATAGCATTCATGCTGATGAAAGATTCGTATCTAACTCATGTCATTATACCACAGCACTGAGAAACAACCAACTTGACAAGGCAACTTAAATGATTGCTTCTCAATCCTTTAAGCGCAGAAATCTTATTGCAGATGACAATTTAACCTACTTTATTTGCTATCCGTACCTAGCAAACAACCATATCTTTCAACATGTTTTATTTTTTAAAAGATAAGGACCAAAGGCGTATCACATTATTTATATGTAACTAGTGAAGGAGGAAATAAAAATTTTAGGCTCTATTCAATGCTGAATATCCAATAAGGTATGGAGCAAAAAAGCTTGTAATGATTTTTAAAGGTATTGGAAAGAAATATAAAACTCAAAGGGGGGAATCAGTGAATGTAATGAAACCATTGCATCATCTTGATAGCTTTGAATTCAAATTAGCACATGTAGTGTAACTCTGACATCCAACTAATTATTATTCCTCCTATTAATTTTTCTGGAAAGTTCATCCATATAGATGTATGTTGCAAGGTTCATCCATTATAGCTGGATGATATAGGGAGAACACAATTTGTGACATCCTACTTTAGTTTCACAATGAAAGTTGAAGTTAATGTATATTAACTTATGGCATTGCTGGCTTTTATAGATACTAACTTACAAAGCTTCATAGGCTAATGCATGTCTAATTAAGCGTATGATTATTCTGTATTAATCTGTTTTCATGATGAATTTCTAAATCATTAGGAACTTCCAAACTCTAGATTGTGCTCAAAGTATTCTGAAAACTGTGGCGATTCGTCCATGGGATACAGAGCTGTTCGTGTCGACTGGAAAGATCTTGACAGATGTGGCGTTTGCGACATGGATGAGGTATAGTGTTTTTGCTCTAGTATGGAATTTCCTTCAAATTAGTTTATAGCCACAAATGTTGGTTACATGCTTCTTTCTTTTGATATATATTATTTGCTATCAATTAAAATCACTTGTGTCTAAATGAATCTCTTTTCTTATGAGTCTTTAATGTAAAATAGTTGATCTATTATGCAGGAATATGAGGACAATTTATTCCTGCAGTGTGACAAATGCCGAATTATGGTACACCTTTTTAAGTTTAATGTTACTTTGTATCTAATTGCATACAGGTCCAATCCATAATTTTTTAATACCTGCTCTTTTTTCAAGGTTCATGCCAAGTGCTATGGTGAATTGGAACCAGTAGATGAAGCTATTTGGCTCTGCAATCTATGTCGGCCTGGGGCACCAAAGAGTCCTCCAAAATGTTGTCTCTGTCCTGTTCTTGGTAAAGTAGTATAGTTATCTTAGAGATCTTTGGCATTGATGTTATATTTTAAACCTAAAACTGTAATTATAATAGGTGGTGCAATTAAACCTACAACAGATGGTCGTTGGGCTCACCTCACCTGTGCAATGTGGATACCTGGTATTTGACAACCTATAAATTTGAGTGATAATTGATAAACTGATTGTGATTAACTTAATAAATTATCCACAGAAACATGCCTTGTAAATGTGAAGAGAATGGAGCCCATTGATGGAATATGCAGAATTCACAAAGTACATATTCATTTTTTATGGACAAGTTATTGGATGCATTTTATTTTGTTTTGTATTTTTTTGGTACTCAGGAACTATAACTTTACCAATTCTGCTATCCTCAATGTAAATTTTCACTATTGATATTATTTTCTTTGAAATGATATACCAGGATAGGTGGAAACTCTTGTGTAGCATTTGTGGGGTTGCTTATGGAGCCTGCATACAGGTTTTAATCTGTAAAATTTGTTGTCTTTACCAATAGTCAAATTTCAACGAACCATTTCTTTTCCTAGTAAATCAATGCCTATCAACTGTGTATGCATGTAAGCCATCTGGGTTCATCAGTAAACATGTTAACTTGATAAAATTATATCTTAACAGTGCTCTCACAATACTTGTCGAGTGGCATATCATCCTCTCTGTGCACGTGCTGCTGGTCTTTGTGTTGAGGTATTTGTTATCGTCAGGCATCCCTTTATTCTGGATCTTTATTTTTTGATATCCTTGTTTGTATTTCTGGGTTGCACTATTTGATATGTATGTTTTGCATTGTTTATCTTTTTGTATAAAGTTGGAGGATGAAGAAAGAGTTCATCTCATGTCACTCGATGAGGATGATGATCAATGCATCCGCTTACTTTCTTTCTGCAAGAAACATAGACAGCCATCAAAGGAAAGGCCGCCTACAGATAACAGCTTAAGTTTACCCCCAGAGCTAGACGCAAGTTTTGTTCCTGCACCCAATGCTTCTGGCTGTGCAAGGAGTGGTAAAGATGTGTGCTTTTTTGTTCTAACACAATTTTCACCGATTACGTTATTGTTCAATTACGTAATAAACGTCATAGGACTTGCTTCTTTTGAACATTGAACATTTTTGTTTTTTAATGAATAGAGCCATATAATTTCTCTGGGCGACGAGGTCAGAAACAACCTCAGGTTCTTGGCACTGCATCTCGAAAACGATTGTATATAGAGAACCAGCCATATCTAGTCACAGGTTATCGGCAAAATGGAAATGATTGTGGTTTATCAAGCAGTATTTCTTCACAAGCTCAGTGCATCTTGGATGATTCTAATCAGAGTGCTTCTGAGTCTGAAAAGCATGCTAGTGTTTGTTCAATGGCTGAAAAGTACAGAAACATGAAGACAACATTCAGAAAGCGTCTTGCATTTGGTGAGTTCAGTATTTTCAACTAAGTTGTTCGTAGTCCAATACCTTGATATTGTTTGGTTTTTACTATTCCATGGTTGTAATCCAGTAGCTTTATGTATTTGTATCATTAAACCTGTGTGTCTTCTCTGATAGGAAAATCGAAAATTCACGGGTTTGGTGTTTTTGCAAAACTTTTGCACAAGGCTGGGGACATGGTATGCATCGGTGATTGATTCTCTGGATTTTGTTGGATAGTTTAGCTCATCAAAACAAGTATTGTTTTGATGCAGGTAATTGAGTATATAGGCGAACTTGTTCGGCCAACAATAGCAGATATAAGAGAGCGCTTCATTTATAATTCGTTAGTTGTAAGTGTTCCTTCTCTTATTGTTTCTCTATTCTGAACTACATTGTTCTAAAGATAAAATGGAGTTTTGAGTATATTTGGTTTTTGTCTTCCAAATATATTTTCAATGGAAAGTTTATATTAGAAATCACCTTAACATATGTCAGTATAGAGGATTAAATCCTATATTCAATGGAAAATAACACAATTTAAGAACCATATTTTGTTTATTCATTGACCCTATGCAAAGTTATAGAACCATTAATATTTAGGTCTCTTAAATCATTATTTGTTAAGTCAATTGGAGTCCTTTCATCTCATCTCTTTGTATTTCTTGCACTTTCAATTTATTGATTCAACTTGCGTAACCGTAGACCCCATTAAATTTTTTTTGAACATGTCCATGTAATTTTAATTCTATCATTTTAGATCTGTTGAAGGTGCGCCTAGATGTTCTTTTATATTAATATTTTTCATTCGTGCTTCATTAACTTTTATATGTATTGTTTTCTAACTGCTTATGATCCATAAACTATAATACGTTGTGTTATATTTTGTAAAATTTTCTTTTGGCCATGAGGCAGACAATTGTCTCACAATTCTCTAAAAACTCATCTTTATTTCAACCTACTTTTTATCCTTTTAATGTGGTCTTCATTGATACCTCCTAGATGAATAAGAGATCCACTACATCTATAATTTGTATGGCAATTTCATATACACCCACCTCGACTATTCCCTTTCCTTATTATTGTAGCAAAGTTGATAACCCTCATCCCGGGGCCCCTCCCGGGCTCCTTTTTCTTATTATTGAAACTACATTCCCTTCGATTTATACATCTACTCAGTTTAAACATATGATTTCTAAAGTTTTCTCTACTGTTCACTAATTAGCATCATTTGCAAATAATACAGTGGTTTCTCATAAGACTGACAAGTTCATTTGAGTAACCCAGTAACTATAAGAAATACATCCAATCAGTTACTACATTATCATCTTTTATTATATCTATATCCTTGTTAGATGATTGATTCTTTTCTAAAATTCATCATAATAACTGTTTAGGGTCTCTGTTCTGGTACTTATGTTCAACCAATTCCTTACTCTCTATCATCATGTCATTTTATTTGGTATTAAAATTAGCAAATAATAAGTATAAATAATGAAAATATGTCCCTCATCATACATCTTAATATTTTTAATAGATATAGTTTTATGTAGAATTGTTTTATATTTGCTGTCAACCAAACAACATAATTGTAAATGTCATTTGCAACATTTGCATTTCTTTGCAATTGTTTTGTAGCTATTTGCTACTTTGAACTTGCTCCTCTTGGAGTATTTAAGTTCTTAATTTTGTTCTAGGAAATGCTAAGATTGATTTGCTTATGGGTCATACAAGTACCTTGGCAACCTTAATTCAGTGTTTCTTTTTCTCACAATAACTTCATGTTGTGAAGACTGATGGCTTAGTTATAAAACTTCTCTAACTAGTTTGCTACTATCTACAGATTGTTTACATTTCTGCAAGATATTGCTTGGGAAATAAATGACATAATATACCCATTGGTTTGTTGCCAAAGAGAAACACAACTACAAACATTAATTACCTGTGCTTGTTTGCAGGGTGCTGGGACATACATGTTCCGTATAGACGATGAGCGTGTAATTGATGCAACAAGGGCAGGAAGCATCGCTCATTTGATTAATCACTCTTGTGAAGTAAAATATGTCATCTTGAATTTTATTAAAATTCTGTTGTGGAAATTTGCAAAAAAACATTTTTATCTCCGTCTCAAAAGAAAGCAAATGCCTTCCTTTCTTTATCATTGATGTACTATCTAATTTCTGTTAATTGTTTCAGCTGCATTTCACTTTTTGCTTGTACTTGAACTATACATACAAGTTTAGTAGCCTACCATTTTCCATTCATTATTCTGAAATGAGTTGATAATCTCCATCTTCTATTTGTAAATTATGTAGTATATATTGTACATTTTACATTTCTCTGGATCCATACTCTGCATTATTTATGGTGATTAGATATTAAGGTAATTCTGAAAATTTTATTCTTGTCATCTTCCTAGTTTATTAGCACAAAGTACTACTTTTGTAGGCAATCTGAAACTATCTCTAACTCTTCCAAAATGCTGAATCTTTTAAATACATCTTTTGCTTGTTCATTCCAATCTTGTACCAAAACATATAAATTCCAGTGAAGCATTAGTACCAAATGGTGATCCTTTGCAGTCTGCTTTTACTCAACCTGTTGGTTTATCTTGTATGCATCTGTCATTATTACAAACTGTTTATTTGCATTGATATTTGAAATGTAGTTTTCTGATATGTTTTCTATTTCTGGAGCTCAATATGACCAATTCATTCTGATCCATATTTTTTTTCTGCAATATTAGTGTTTATATATATATTTCCATTTCCTTACCAGCTAATTTAAAATTCTTAATATGGTTACACTTTTGCAGCCCAATTGTTATTCGAGGGTCATAAGTGTTAATGGTGATGAGCATATTATTATATTTGCAAAGCGTGATATTAACCAGTGGGAGGAATTGACATATGACTATAGGTACTGCTGGAAACTTGTTCCTGTGCCTATTTTTTCCCTTTCTTATGATGTGTATTCTTATTGTAAACAATGAATCAGATTTTTCTCAAGCGACGAACGACTTTCTTGTTATTGTGGCTTTCCAAGATGTCGAGGGATTGTAAATGACACTGAAGCAGAAGAACAGGTTGCCAAAATCCGTGTACCTCTAAGTGAAATAACTCAGTTGAAAGGTGAATGAGGCTTAGTTTGGACAAACCATTGAGCCTAGGGTGAGTATTTGATTGATAATCCTCTTATTTGAGAATCTCACTATGTTTTTTTATGTTTGTATTCTTTGTTTAAAAACATATGCAAAATTTTATGCATGAAGCGAACATCCTACGCCTTAAGTGCTGTGATATATAGCTTTAAGAGTTTCCAAACATCAAAAACGTTTAGCTGGTTTGAGCTTTAGGAGATTGGAAGGCCCCCAAAAATCAATAGCTAAGTGTTGATTTATTTGATATCTGTTATCTAGATGTTATTTTGATAGTCTTCTAAACTATTTGGATAATTTCATGAAAAATCCTATTTCACTTGGTTCTATTGCTTTAAAGGAAAATAGTCTAATGCCCTGACCATTTGACCAGTTCAACTAAGTTTTCCAAATAAAAATGTTGAATGAGAAACTTTCATCCAACAATATTTTAGATCATGTCAGGCAATAGTGTTTCTTATTAACATCCAATTTTTGGGTCTATCCACTGCATCATTATTGCCAATTGGTTTAGTCAGTATCAACTTCATGCTAGAATCGTACTCGTTGGTCAAGCGTGTCATTATTCTGAGGTTAAGCAATACCAAGGTGTCGTTATTTTGTTTAACCTATAATGTGAAATCAGTTTGACGAATTTACAGTATTTTTGTACTCAGTCTAGGAGTGAACCTGTGCCTTTATTTGACTTTTCATGAGATGTTATGCTTATCGGTATAATTATGATGCCAATTTTGTTCTAACGCTAGGTTTAGTAGTTTTTCTCTTCGTGGTAATCCAAGTAACATATGGTTTTCTTCTATACTGGCTGGTCTTGTAGTTTACATAGATCAATACTATGCAGTTATTCTTACTTGGAAAAGCAATAGATTTAGAACATCTGGCAGCTACTGAACATCTCTCACATTCGTCTACAATTCCAATCACTAATTTGTTATTCTCTTGTTGCTGCAGATTTCATCATCTCATTCAACAATTGTTTCGGCCTTGTTAATTATGCTTCTGACAAAGAGTCAGATCGATATGAGTATGATTCGATTATCCTAAATGAGATTTTTTTTTTCTCTCCAATACTTATGCCATCGATTTCTTTAGTTGCATGTGATTGTTCCATGCATTTTAATCTTTTTTTTTTAATCTTGATTACTTCCGGAGGGCGAAAGAAAAGCCTGTGTACATAGTTTGAACCAAGAGATATTGAACAGCATCTGTAATTGCATCTGTTATTTTGTTCAATTATTGATATGACAAGTGCATCTTCTTGTTCTGGTTCCACTTAGGAAAGCTAATTTACTTAAATGTAGTTTGAATCGTCCCGGCTCACTTGAGCCAGATTATCTGTCTCATCCAGGTTATCTGGCTCTAGGGATGCTAATAAAATTTAGTGTTTTATTTGTACTAAATGTAAGCTAATCATCAGCATAAATTCTAAAAACGGATATCCATCAAAATAAAAATAAAATATTATCGATCAATATCAATGTATGTTTATGCATTCAAGATAATAAATTTCCCCCTTTTTTGTTTTTTTAAGATAAAATAATATTAACGATAAACAAGGGCAGTGCTGACGATTCAACGAAGTCAATGCAACGTAAATAAGCCCAATTACACACAGCCAATTCGAAAACTCTTGATAGATATTAAAAATGGAACGTAAAGAAGAGAGTGTAGCAAAGATGGAGGCTGGTGGCGGTGGTTTGGAGGAGAAGAAGAGGCTTGTGGTAGCTCGGGGATGGGCCGCAGGAGCACTACCCTTGCGGATCTCAACAGGAGAGCAGATCCGGACTCTGACAGCGACGAGGATGGGCCGCAGGAGCACTACGCCGGTGGCGAGAAAAGGTATTTGTTTTAACGGTGAAATTCTTGATCTCAATAAGTTGAATCTGTTTCGTCTCCTTTACTGGTTTTAGTATGTTCTTGAATGCTTAACATGAGGAGGTTGAATCTGTTTCTTCTCCTTTACTGGTTTTAGTATGTTCTGAATTCTTAACATGAGGAGTATTGTGAATCTTTGAGTGCCACAATTATAGATCAGTGAGAAATCGACCCATTTACAGATCATTGTTCGGAGACGAGCTCAATATGCTTAAATTCAAATTAGTGACAGGAGACTCTTGTTGGTTTTATTGAAGGATTTATGCTTCACCAGAGATTGGCATTCAATCACTCATGTCCTTAACACAGTGTTGGTACCGCTCAATGTGATTTGAGACCTAGCTACTATTAGAATTTTATCTATAGTTAAAGTGGTTGGTGCAGTTGACACCAATGATCAAACTTAGATTTTGATGAATAATAAATAGTTGAAGTTATTTGTTATGCGATTTAATGCTTTTACCAAGTGTGCAAGATATATATCTAGGACGAGACACTAAGTTGAAGTCCAGCTAGGTTGATAGTTAGCACAAAGTCCAGGTTTGTTGAGACCTGACAAAAGGAAGTCCAGTTGGGTTGCTGAAGTCTAGATTAGTTGAGATCTGGCAGGAGGTCTTAGTGGGTTAAGGGACCCGGTCAAGGAAGTCTCCAATTGGTAACGAAGGTAAGTCACTGGAGAAAAGTGACTCTGTGAGAGCGCATTTCCGGTTGAGGGAACTGTAAGCGTTGGTCCGACTTAGGACCAAACAATATTGAAAATATTGAATTTTATTTTCATTTTTTCAATAGAGGGTTCAAGCTTGACAAGAGAGAAGCCATCAATTGTTTCCTTGATCAGATTATTTCACTATCTACACCAAATCGCAACACTCTTATCCATCTAGGTTTGTATTTTTTATATTTAAATTGTTCTTATGTGGAATATTGAAGAACACTAACATAAATAATTTTAGTACTTTTTTTAATTCAATAAATAATGTTGGATTTTTAGCTACTACTATTGTTGTTGAAATATGTAGGCGAATGTGCAATATATACTAGAAATTGTATTAGAAATCTTTCTTTAAAATTTATAAGATTCTAAGCTAATCATATCAATGTTTATTTATGTTAGGTTATTTTAATGTCAAATCAAGAGAGAAAAAGGGGAAACAATATTCTATCATTCTTTAAGCCAAGAACTGATATTGCTTCATCATCCCAGAGAACTGAGATTAATACATCCATTCCTAATGAGGAGTTTGAACCTTCTTCTAAATCTCAAAGAGTTGAGTTTGATGAAACTTCACTTGAACGAGATCCTGGATTGCGTATTCCAATATGGCGACATCCTGTTAATTATCGTGATGAAATTAGACGAGCTTATATTAAAATGGGTCCATATCAACCTAAATTACAGGAGTACCCACGGTCTGAATCAGGAAATCAATATCGTCGATTTCAATATACATGGTTTAAAAAATTTCCATGGTTAGAATACTCTTCTTTGAAGGATGCAGCATTTTGTTTTCCATGTTATCTCTTTGAATTAAGTGAAGCACAACAATCTGTATTTACAGTTGAAGGGTTTAAAAGTTGGAAACGTGTTAATGATGGAGCCAAGTGTGCCTTTTTGTCTCACATGGGAAGTTCTAACTCAGTGCATAATAAATCTGTAAAATCAGTTGTTGATCTGATGAATGTAACTCGACATATAGATAAAGTTATGAATCGAGAAATTTCTGAACAGATTCAAAAGAATCGATTAAGGCTTACAGCAACAATTGAAAGTGTCCGTTGGCTTAGTTTGCAAGCATGTGGATTGAGGGGTCATGATGAAGCTTCAGATTCCCAAAATCGTGGTAATTTCATTGAGATGCTAAAACTTTTGGGAAAATGGAATGCTAGTATTGGCGATGTTATCTTAGAGAAAGCTCCGAGAAATGCACAGTATACCTCACCAGAAGTTCAAAAAGAAATTTTACATATTATGGGTGACAGAGTCAGAAAGAAAATCCGTGATGAAATTGGAAATTCTAAGTTCTGTATTCTGGTGGATGAAGCAAAGGATGTATCTAACAAAGAACAGATGGCTATAAGTTTGAGATTTGTTGATGTCCATGGTTTTTTACGGGAGCATTTTTTCCAAATTGTGCATGTTCATGATACCACAGCTGCAACACTGAAGAAAGGAATTTGTGATGTCCTCACTAGATATAATTTAGAAATACATAATATACGAGGTCAGGGGTATGATGGTGCTAGCAACATGTCTGGTGCTTTTAATGGATTACAAGCTTTATTTCTTAAAGATTGTCCCTATGCATATTATGTACATTGTTTTGCGCACAGACTCCAGCTAGCATTAGTTGTAGCCGCTGAAAATAAGATCTCTATATGGCTTTTCTTTTCGAATATGACGACTATTGTTAATCTTGTTACATCTTTTGCTAAACGCAATGCTGAGTTACAATCTTCTCAAGTTAATGAAATTGCACGTTCTATTGTTTCTGGTGAACGTGAGACTGGGCAAGGAGCTAATCAGATTGGTACTTTGCATCGAGCAGGAACTACTCGTTGGGGCTCCCATTTTGAATCTATTTGTGACTTAATAGATAAGTATAATGCAACTATTGATGTGCTTGAAAACATTATCATTGATGGTTTCTCTAGTTCAATGCGTGGGGAAGCTGGTGGTTCCTTAATAGTGATGAAATCTTTTGATTTCATTTTTATTTTGCATTTAATGCATAAATTATGGGGATCACAGATTTACTTTGTCGTGCCTTGCAATAAAAATTTCTTGATATCATAAATGCAATGGATTTGGTCTCTACAACTAAAGCACTTTTTTGACATTGAGAAATGATGGTTTTGATATTTTTCTTTCATATGTCAAATTATTTTGCACAAGATTGGATGTTGATATTCCAGAGATGAGTGCTCATTATAAGATACCATCACAGTTAATGCCAGCAAAAGGATACCATCACAGTTGAACATCACTTTCATTATGATACATTTAATGTCGCAATAGATTTTCAATTGGAAGAGTTAAACTCTAGGTTTAGTGATGAAACAGTAGAACTTCTTGTGTTTAACTCTGCTTTGGATCCAAATGATAATTTTAGTGGTTCAACATTGATAAGATTTGTACTCTTGCTGAGAAGTATTATCTTGAGGACTTCAATGAACAAGAAATGCATAATTTGATGTGTCAATTACAACATTATGAGCTCGATATGGTTTGCCATGAAAAATTTCAGATCATGTCCACTATCTTAGAATTATACCAAGGGTTATTTGAAACAAAAAAATTTCAATACTATAATTTGATCAAAAAATTATTCGTCTAGTTTTAACTTTGCCTGTTTTTACTGCAACTACGGAGCGTGCATTTTCAGCTATGAAGCATATTAAAACAGTTCTTCGTAATAAAATGGGAGAGGATTTTCTGAGCGATTCTATGATTATCCATATTGAGAGAGAGTTTGTTTCAAATATTGATTCAGATTCTATAATTGATGAATATTATACTTTGAAGAATCGTAGATCACAACTTCAATAATGTGTATGTACATATGAACATAAAATGATTTTTACTTTGTGAGTTATTTGTGCTAATTAATTTTTTTTTACTTTTATTTAGGAAGTTGACGGTGTGAAAATTCTTCAACCAGAAACTACAGCTAGAGTGATAATTCGAGTAATCTTTTGGTTGATTAGATACTTTGTCTCTTGTAGTTCAAATGATATATATCTAAAATGTACCAAACTATGCTTTAACAGTTGTTTAATAATGCAATTGGGATTAATGTACCACAGTCCTGATTTTTGCCTGTGAAGGCAACATTTGATCTACTTCTAGTACAAGTATACATCCATCATCTTTTCTACAAGGGACAACATGAGTTCAGCTTTCCTTTTTTTACTTTCTGTATCTTGCGTAACTTCTTATTTTTGTACTTGGACCTACATTTAAGAATGTAAAATGATGACCAAAGTGGTTTTTAACTTTAATTAATTTTTTGTTAGCTATCAATTTGTTTGATTATTTTTACTTCTCAACTTTGTATGTGGTAAACTTCCTTTCCTGTTTCAAGTCCATACCTAGTGTTGTTGATCTGGACAACTTAAACATTTCTAGTGATGTTTGGTTTGGTTTAGGTATAGTGTTGAAGGTATTCTTTCTTGATTTGTTTTATCTCTGTTTTTCACTTGTCAAATTAGGCATGTGTTTCTTATGGACTATATTTTAATTTCCTTTTTATTCTTAAAATTCAAAATTTTAGTAGATACTCTGTATATTAAAATTTATATGGGTTCTTTGCCCTGTTGTAGAAATAAACTTTATTGCTAAGCTGCTTTCTCATTGTTGAGTGTTAGTTCCCATTATTATCGCACCATCCTTATGCCTTGTGGTTGAAAGATCTCTCTCCGGAAGGGAATCTTTGAATGTAAATACCAAAAACCAATGCTTTAACAGCTAGTTCACTGCCCAACTTGAGAATCAACCTTGTAATCTGAATGTTGCCATCAATTAGTGTTAGGATTTGAAGGTATCTGCCTTTGTTCATTCCACAGACACTACACAAATAATCAGAAATAGCGACGGCATCAATCCGTCACTAATCCATCGCTAAGCCTTGTTTGCGACGGATTTGCAACGGATTAAAAAGCATCGGCTATCTTTTCGTCGTTACAAAGGTTAGCAACGGAATTTATTATTCCGTCGCTATATTTC
>JBBPFP010000084.1:2385588-2411948 GCA_037974795.1 Kaempferia galanga
AATTAAAATGTCAATAACATATAAACGAACTAAGCTTAAACTAAATTTAAACTCATAAAAATAAAACACGTAAAACTTGAATAATCATTTTAAAAATTTAATTCATATTTTAGAATAAACATGTGGTGAAATATGATTCGCTCGTCTCCAGTGCTTCTGTTAATCCGTCCCTAGCAACACGGAGGAGATAAATCACGAATGACTACTAGCCATTAGTGCAAATGATTAAGACATAAGGAAGATATACTCGAACATGTCAAAATTCGACCTCTTAATATTTTAGAATAAACATAATTTAATTTGACATCGTTTAATTACCTTATTAAATAAACTTAAACATCCTAAAATTCCACTATGGCCTAACTGATTGATAGCTTTCCTGGCGAATCGTGTGCAGAAGGCTCTGCCTGCATGCCGCGGCCATTATGATCCACCGAACAGTGCAAGTTGCTCCGCGAGGGACCGTACGAGATGGATGCGAGGATCCGAATCTTGTCAAGTTTTGAGGGGCCCACCCACCCACTTTGGAGGTGGAGGATTAATGGGGGTGGAGCATCACTCAGCGGCCATTTGCTGGCTAATAAAAACGGCCATTTAAGGCCTCTAGGTAGAACTCTAAACCAACCCATTCTAACCAAACTTCTTCAAAATTTATTTGATTATGTAAAAATTGTACAGATTTAAACTTGTTTGATTAATATATATTTTTATTTTAATATTAATATAGAAATTATAATCATAACGGCTATAATATAAAATAAAATTACTTCAACATATTCAAAATTAGTATATTAAGTTTTTTTATTTATTTAAAATACTCTAGCTATATAATAACTGATAGACTGCTTTAAATTCCATTAACTTTTACAGAGTTAATAATTAATATTTCATATGTGATAATTTTAATTAAATTATATCGAACTGATTTACTTTAATAATGCGTGTGCCTTTTAAAAGTTTTCTTTGCCCTTGTTTCCTTCAGAAGTAACGACATGATGCTTGAGCAAGGAAAGGAAAACAGTGATTGCAGACGTGTGACCAACGTGGTGATCCTCAAATGAGGTGAAGCTCTTGTGTGTGGACTTTGTTGTATAAAATGTTACTTTAGAGAAAACTTCTGCCATGGTGAAAACAGAAGAGTATGGAGTTAGAAAACACAAGTTAGCTAGTTTCATTGTTTTTGTGCCCGATTGAGCCGCAAAGGTGTTGGTCCGATCGGTTGCCCTTCGGCATTTTACATAGAGCTGTGATCTAATTGATGCTCAGCAAAATGCGTTTGCCCTTTTGTGGATTCTTGTTAGCTCATATTTGATCTTGTTGGGGGCAAGGATACTCCTAATTACTTTAATTAATGGAGGAGAGTTTAAATTATATTTGACTTGAATGCGCGTGGAGCTTGTGGAACTTGGTGACCCGATTTGATCTAGTTGTTTGGATGGATTAAACTCGATGGCTCGAGAGGTCTCTCTTTGTTGATTCGATCTCGTATTGATGTTTTTGTTAGACATGAAAGGAAATTAAAGAAAAAATTGAGATGAACGAATTATAGATTTTGGGTATAGTGCATTATGCAAAGTTATGGATTTGGATACACCTGAGAACCAACATTGAGACGGGCATATGTCACGAGAAAAAGGATTCAATAGGTCCATGAAAGTGTCGGTAAGTGATGATGAGGATCATATAACATTTTTTTATGTTGCTTATAACTGTTAAAAAGGTGTTATTTATAAATATTAATTTAAGTGTCACGTAGCGCTCGTGGCCTAATGGATAAGGCGCCTGACTTCTAATCAGGCGATTGTGGGTTCGAGTCCCACCGGGCGTGATTATTTTTGATATAATATATGCTATTTTTGCCTCTTATAAATCCAATTACCCAGAAAAATAATGGAACGCATGGTTCTCTTATAAATTGAAATGCCAAGAAAAAAAAAGATAGCATGATTCAATTAAAATCTGAATTATAAAAATAATAAATCGACTAAATTAAATTGATATTGGTGTCGAGAGGGTAAAGTGGGTCAAGTTGTATGTGACCGAGTCTAATTTGACACAACCTGGTCATGTTTGGCAGACACAACAACTGTGTCTTGGGCCAATCCTGATGGGGGTGGCTCAATTATTTTTCCAACTAAAAATCAAACAATTTGAAATATATTTTACAAGTTTGGTTCTTAGTTCATATTTAGTTGGCTTTACATAGCCCCTTTTCATCTTAAGTTTACGGATCCTTTTTGTTCCATTTGGAGTTACTAGCCTTGAGCAATATTCCATTATGATGTCTTATTTACGATGATATATTTTTTGGCATTTTTTTTCTTCCTTTTTTCTAGTTATCTCTCCTTGAAACTCATCCAGATTGAAAAAGCTAAAGTTCTAGATGGAATGATTCACTTCTGTTTAGAACTAGAATGAAATCCAAATTCCCTCTTAGAATCGAAATCAACATTCCGCCTCACATCTAATACCCTGTCCCTATCCACCATGATCGTATCGTCTGTCGATCAAACTAGAAGATCTCCGCAGCCGACCATATCTTGGTGCGGAACATCTATTCTTTTTGTGCGGGGATGTTGGCAGAACAAATTCAGGTCCTTCAATACCATCCATCAAGACCATGAAAGATTTCTCCAAATCCAAAACATCAAGATTGCCTTTTGAGCTTGTTTACATGCACAACCAAACATGACCTTCCTTGCAAAGTAAACGGCTGCAACCTAACTTGTTATAGCACAAGGATTCTGCGAAAGCAAATAGTCTAATCCAGTCATCCAGTCACACAAGACAGTACCCGGTCCAATTCTGATGCTTTCCCAGCAAGTAATAGAGGAGAAATGTTAAAAGCGAATACAAGACATGATCTTTGCATTTTGGATTAAGAAGGCATATGGTGATGAATCCTAACTACTTTGATTAACCAATTTCCCTCCTCCGACTGCTTGTTTATCGATTCGTGTCTCTCCGGTGCTTCCCCTTGCCTAACTCCTGATGGACATACTCTAAATTGTTAAGCACTTCACTGCTGCTATCATTGTTATCATCCTTCTGATGGTAGTGTCTTCTCTTTCTACTACTACCACCACTTGTATGCCGACTCATGTTTCTCTGGTGCTTCCCCCTCCCTAACTCTTCATGGCCACACTCTAAGTTGCTAAGCTCTTCACAGCCGCTATCACTGTTATCATCCTTTTGGTGGTAACGTGTTCTCTTTCTACTACTACTTTCATGTTTTCTTTTTCGACTGTTGCTAGGTAGATCAGATCGGGATGACATGTACTTATCATAGTCTGCCCTTTTAGAGGGCACATACTGTGCTGCGTATTGGAACCAAGATCCTCTGGACCTCTTCCTTCGTAATGTTCTTCATCCATACTAGGCCTCTGACTTGCCTGCTCACAAGTTCCATTGTATCGTTCTTCATAGAAAGTATCCTTGCGACTAGACTTCTCACCCGAAAGGCTAGTGGATTGGTCATCACTAAACTGTCTGTCGTCATCAGTGGAGTCTGAAGATTGCACATCTCCCTTTCCATGAAATCTTGATTTATTCTCTGCATAATCACTGGAATAATTTTTCCCTCTCTTTCGCCTTGGTGGGTATTCCTTGTGTTTCATCTTGTGCCTTTCCTGATCATCATAATAGTTATCATCATATTTATGATGGTTTTTCAGCGAAACCCTGTTGTTCTCCTTGTAGTTACCTTCAGCAGAATCACAATTTCGTGTTCTCCCACTCTTGGCAAATTTGCCATGTCCTCTGTCTGTGTCATGCTTTTCAGTTAAAGCTGAATATTCTTCTCTCCTACTACTGAACTGCTCTCTCCTGATTGAACTATGACTATATGGATCTCTTGTAATATCTAACTCTTTGGTAGGAGAACCACCACTGTCAGACCTTCGAGAGTGGAACCTAATATTAAAATAAAAATAAAAACTTAGCCGTGGTCAAGCAACTGCAGTATGCCATGAAAAAAAAATAGAGAGATTTAATAGGTACAACATAAAAGCATGCGATGATTCTCTCTGATCCAAGCATGCCTACTCATGATAGGATCCCAAAGGACAAGCAAAACGAATCCAATAGTCCCTCTATAAACTATTGTGTCAGTGTTATCAAATTACTTGCCTACACCATATATTAAGATTTTTTTAATCATATAACTCCTTTGTTACTAGACATGAAACAACATACCTTTTTTTGCTTGGTGTTCTATCTGAACGCCGAAACCTCTTGGATTCTCTGTAATCGACCTGCTTGTCATACTGGCATTCAGTTGAAGTACCAAACAATGCAATCATTCTTTTAATCCAGTATTTGGGAGGAGGGTTATCCCAATCCGCCCATTCATAATCTCCTCCAGGGTTGCGGAAGCAGTGAATGAAATTGCAAGCAGTACCATGGGAACATGTCTGAATAAAGTAATGGAGATATAAACAAGATGAGTCAACATGCTATGACTGTTCAGATGAACTAGAAAATACCATTAGTAGCCAAAAACATTCACATATTATGATAATGACAGAAAACTTCAGCATATGTTTAAACATCAACTATATTGCTTCTCCCTTCCTAGAGGACAGTAGTCGTCGGACCTACTAGTCACTGTACTCAATTTTGTCAAGACAGATGCTTGCAACACATGACTAGTTTAATGCAGCACACAGCTGAGACAAATATATTTTTCCCATGCCAACTTGGGTTTCAAGCCTGATGCCTTTCAGAACCTATATTACAAAGACTTGGGTGTCAATATCTGACTTAGGTGGAGACCTAAGTATGATAACAGTTGTTTTAAAAAAAATTATACATGATCAATAGGGACTTCAAGTGTCTATATACACAGGTTCGTAACAGGTGAGAGGTCAAGAAGGTGCATACTGCCATATTTGGTAGTACCCACAAAAAATTAATCATAGTCAGAAAGCTATGTCATACTAAAATAACTTTAGCATGTCCCAATGAACTTCTTAAATGCTTATGTATGGCACTAGTGGTAGACTGCGTCCATTATGATAAAAATTTCTTAAATGTTTTATATATGCCACTAGTGGTAGAATGCATTCCTTGTATGCTAAAATATAAATTTCTGCATATGTCTGTAAATTTCATATCAATCATAAATGCCACATTGCAGTAAGTGCTAAAATGCATGCCAATTATTATTGTAATACTTAAAAAAATTAATATTCTTTTCAGTAGTAATATATAAAATTTACGAAGTTAAAATTTAGCTTACATGATTTTCAATAAACTTAATAAAAATTGAAGTTACTCATAATAAACAGTGTCTTAGAAATAATAATAAATAATGAATAATGAAAATATTTATATTCTTTATTAATAAACTTTAACATATTTATTTACAACTTTCCTATTGCTAAGTGACAGTCATGCTAATAATGAAATAGTGAACGTTAACTATAAAGACATATTTGTGAGGTCAATTTGTAGGGATAAGAAATACAAACAAAATTTGTGACAAAATACAAAAATCAATCATTGATCTAGCTTATTAGTCATATGGTGTTTGCTTGTATAGGGATGTGCACTGATGGAAAAGATAAACATATCACCATACCTTAAACTTTGACTTCATGTACTCACCACATATAGCAACCTTCCATCTTGTAACACTGACAAATTCACATGTCATCTAATTCAACAACCATGTTAGAGCTTTGACAGTTCAGTATCAGTAAGAATACAAGATTGGGTACAGAATTTATTATTTTCCCTCAATTTCCAAGGAAAAAATATAGAAACTATCCAAACATGAGATTTGAAGCCAAATGACTAGGCGAATACCTGTTTTCCAGCAAAATAACGACCATTAATATTATTATATGCAGATACAGCCGAATCCAAGGACTTGTAGTGCACATATACATTCCCACGCAGATGATAGGAACCATTATTGCACACCTAATCATAGGAATAAAAATTTAAGAACTTGGTTGGTTAAAATAACATTAACATGCAAAAAGTGCAATTTCTAAACACTAAAGTCACAGAAATATTTATAGGCATTAATGTGACTAGCAAACATGCAGAATGCAGATGGTGAAGAATCAAAAGGTAAGAAAATTGTCAAAAATGATATCCAAGTGGTATTAAGTTACATATGTAGAACAGTGTGCACATAAGATGGAACAGTTTTCAGGATTGTGAATGGATTCAAAAGCCATAAAACCACTAAGTTGCACAAAATGGAGAGATCTTCAACAATATTTTTTTTGGTATTAAAGATCATAAAGAAATGATAATTGAACTATGAGAAAATGTTGCAAATTGCATCCAGACATGCATCAAAAGTAATTGCAGAATAGTTTGCATAGATAGAATTAAGTACAAGATGGACCAGAGCAGGAAAGTACAGCAACCACCGACCAAGGCACATATTGTTAGGCATTAGCAACACCCTTTTTGCAGATTTGAAAATATTACTATTAATAGAATAACCAGCACGATTCTGCTAGCAGAAAAATAAAAATTAAGGAGCATCATTAGAATGGGTGACAAATAGCTCCTGTCTTATGCCAATTCCAATTGAAAGACAATTTTAACATAGGGAATCTGATTGAGAGACTTTTAAAACTGATGAAATGTATTGGTTATATTAGTCGGCAGGATGCAGCTGAACCAACCAGTATTTACATAAATTCCTTGATATTCTCTATCACAATTATGAACATTAATCTGGTGGCCACAAAACTTTTGCATAAAAATTTTAACAAAAAAGGCATCAAGCAACCTTGAAATTTACAAGTTCACCAAACTTCAGGAATTCTGTATGTACATCTTCATAAAATTCTTCATAACAATGGTCCACCTCTTCATCAGTATACTGACATATGCATAAGTTAAGGTAGTATG
Source organism: Kaempferia galanga (assembly GCA_037974795.1). NCBI lineage: Eukaryota > Viridiplantae > Streptophyta > Magnoliopsida > Zingiberales > Zingiberaceae > Kaempferia > Kaempferia galanga. Next base: position 2,392,465 of record JBBPFP010000084.1, read on the forward strand.
TTAAGGCCACAAGACAATTAAGTAAAAATTAAGTCAAAAATCTACTTCCTGAGAAGCACCTATAGAATGGAACAAAACATTAGAACAAATTTATATCAAACTCACAGCATACTTAATTCTAGATAAACTCAAAATATCAACCTTTTAATATAATTTATAAAAATACAGGAATAATTGTTTCTTTTGTTTTACAAAACTCGCATACTACTTCATTCTAACAAATTCACAGCATACAAAAACAACCATAGGGTATACCGACAATTTAGGGCCGACTACATGGAACTTATTTCTACTTTAATTCTATGTAAGACCGTATCACCGGTAACACTCCAGGTAGTCTAGATAAATCGAAGGTGCCAATTAATTGAATCCAAACACCATTTTTAGGTTTTGTGGCAACTAGGTCCTGGCCATTCACAAATAAGAATTGCAAAAAATTATTTTCCTTCTTGGTTATAGGACTAACTCAAAATTAACATGCTCCCCCACAAATATTGCTCTTCTGAATCATCGAACAGTCTACGACACTTATCTTTAGTTTAGTCAATAACAAGGATGATTAATCTTCATGAATCAAGAATGACACCTCAGATCCACATGTAGGAAATCTCTATGAATAAAAATTTATTTATAGTAGTTCACTTTTGATGGATTTATGTTACAGCATAATGCACCAATAATAATGCATGATCCACTTGAAATGGCTTATGACTAGTTAAATTTAACCAAGCCAACTAATCTGACCAAGGATATCTCACATTTATGCAAAATCAACATTCAAATTTATATGTTAAATAAAAACTACGTATTCAGATTTATGTATCATCTTCATGGCAATTGAATATCCAAATATTGATTATTTACACACATTCTAACTCAAAATTTTCAGTATTAACAATCAATGCTACTCCTATCAGACTCACAAATTCGGAAATTTAATTTCAAGCGAATCAGAAGTACCCCTGCGGAATTTATAACCTATGAATTAATACTCTACTAGGAGTTAGTACTCTGAGGTTCTTCAAAGTGTGATTAACAAAAAAAACTTCACTATATGTAAAAAAGGATATCATCACCTGCAAAGAAAAATCTTCAACCAAACATTAATTGATCAAATATAAGAAATGGATGATGTGCATGCATGGAGTCAACTAATCAGATAGCAAATAAATTTGGCAATATATGCATTTATCTCAAAAATAAACAGATGAGATAAGGTGTGAATGGGTCACAAAGTCCTGAAGATAGGAATACACAATGTGTGATAAAATATTGAACATGATGAAATAATAGCTATAGAATCAATAAGTAGGATACAGAAGACAATTAAACTTTCCAGCTTCAAAAAAAGTAATAACCTTGAACCTCCATTCGAGCATTCATCAAGACGAACCTCTGATGCGATATCGTCAAAGAGAATACAATCATGTTACGTATTTAAAAAGATAATGGATTTACCACACTCACTAGAAAGAAACCAGCCATTTAGATATATAAAAGAGAAAACATCAACAAATATTATCACAGTGACTTAAATTCTTTTTAAAGGGAAAATACATCACACTGTTTATTGGAAAATAATTTACAGATACTAATTTTATTAATTTGGTAAAATCTTCTCAGCCTGTTGCCTAAGAAGGGTTCTTAGATGTGTATTAACTGATCCAAGGACAAATTAATTGCCACATTAATGCATAAAAAACTAGACAAGTTAGAACATGTAAAAGATGGTGCGATTATTCCCAACTATTCTTCTATGATAATAAAAGAAACAGACTATGAAATTGTAGTAAATGATAACTTAAAGATCAAACAAATAGCATAATGAGGATACCACATTATCCACAAGAGTGGATGATCTTACCAACCTCTAGCCCCTCATCTTGCTCCCAGGAAAGTCCAGGACCATTGTACATATTTTTGATGAGCAATGTGCAAGATTTATCAGGGTGAAAGTGAACTCTACTACATCGTGACCCAAATCGACAAGCCCCTGTCTTAAGGTGAAATGGGCAATGAGCCTTGTCCTAGAAAGAAAGAAAAAAACCTAAGTCCAGAATGACAGTCAAATCCTAATATATATACTATAAAAAATTATAAATTATTTTCAGAAATTAATAGCTGCTGAACAAACCATAGGAATTAAAACCCTTGGTTTCAGCATGCATACCTGCTCTGTACCAAAGTTTGGAACCTCTTGGGCAACTTTTTCAAGCACTTCTTGTGCAGAAACTGATGAGCCATCCATGTATGAAGCAAAAGCCACAGATTGTGGTGGTAGTGGATTGGATGTTGGCCGGTTATCATCCTATAATATAGTGAAGCTTTCAAAACCATAAACAGTAATGCCAATCACAGAAAACTACTAAACAATTGGGGATGAACTAAGTCACTGACCTCTTCAGGTTGCTTTTTGCAAGAAGTTCCCTTTGCAACTTTAACCCTTTTCTTCTTGACTATGATCTCATTTCCTTGCCAAATGATTTCGGCAGGCCCTTCTTCAATGTAGTCCCATTCATTGTCTTCATCCAACTCATCTTCCTGTGCATAGTGATGATTATTTTCAAGTATAATATAAAATCCTTAAGAAAAGTTTAGCCACATTGTTCATGAATATAACTTATGACAGTCTTAAAGAGTGCAGTTTTTCATTTATATGATTGTTCATATGCATGTTTAACAATCCAGCACACTGTGAAATATAGCATTGAAGTTTGATATGTTAGTCAAATGAATACATCAAAGCATATAAGTTACATAGTCAATTCAGAAAGGCTTGTATAAAAGGGCACTCAAGTAGTTCTTCATAGTAAATTATAAACAAGGAAGATCAATAACTTGCTTTGGAAGTTTATCGAGTCGTACACAGTATTCACACAAAAAAAAAAATCTACAAATAAATTCTAAAGGTCTAACTATAAGTGATGATTTCAACGAATAGATAAACATGATAGGTTTCAATTTTATTTAATGAATTTTGGCTAAATAATTTGTATCAGTTTCCTCTAGATGAGTAGGTAACATATTGAATTCGGTTGGGAGTGCAGCGATAAACAAATTGAACACAGTATGGTGCAGTAAGACAAACTGAACAATTAGAAACAAAGCAGTCCAAAGCAGAATCTAAAATCATAAGATTACCAAATAAAATGGAGAAAAGAAAAACCTTCTGTTCATGCGCTTTCTCCAGAAGCTTCTTCCGCTGCTCCTCCTCCTCAACCGCCTTCCTCGTGGCGGTGGCCTCCAGCCATTGCCTCTCCCTCTCCTCGAACATCGTCCGCTCCCTCTCCGCTATCTCAGCTTCTTCCTCCTCCCTGAGGCGCAACCTGAGCATCTCTTCCGGATCAGCGAGCCGCGCTTCCTCCTCCTCCTTCTCCCGGATTGCCGCCTCCCTTCGCAACTGCTTCCGCTTCAACTTCTTCACTGCTTTCCTTCTGTCCTTCCTAGTCTGACAGCAGTTCGCAGATTCCAGTGCATCATCAAGCACCGCCGATCCCGTGCCGGCGGTTTGCTCCGCCATCGGAGTGGAATGATCAACGAAAGACCGATCGGGTAGGGCTGGAAGGTACGAGTGCAGCGAGATCGACGATTGAGTTTTGGCTATGAAACCGAGCCAGCCTTTGTCAGCTTAATTGGGCCGATCCGGCCTGTTAGCAGTTGCCTTTGGGTAGTTTAATTGGGCCGATCAGCCTGTTGGTGGTTTAATTGGACCGATCCAACCCTTTTTCACGGGTATACTTGAAATGTTCTCTCTTGGTTTGGCCAGGGCGTTTTAGGGTTTAGGAATTTTTAATTGGGCGATTTCACTGTGGAGGGTGATTCAGAGTTTCTTCAGTAAAGAAACTACAGGAAGATTGTTCTATTCAACGGTGACGGGATTAGAGTCGATTGGGCCTTTACAGCATGTTTGGAAACATTTCAAGCGATGAAATTCAATTGAATTCCATTAGAAATTGAATTCCATTGAGAATTGAATTGAATTCCTTAATTTGGAATGAGTTTAGTAAATAACAGAATTGAATTGAATTCCTTGATTTGGAATCTATTAGAATTGAATTGAATTCTTATATTTTTACCATTTTGTCCTTCTTTATTAAAACTTAATATTTTACTTATTAAAATCTTTGAAAAAATCGTGACTAACACAACTCACACATGCAAGTCGGGGAGAGTGGCGGCGGAAGGGTTGTGCGAGAGAAGAAGGTTCGGTGAGAAGAAGGGTTGCGTTCGACGAGAAAAATTGCGCACAGGAGAAAAATAAAAAGGGGGCAAAAGCGTCATTTTCCCTGTTAAATGGAATTCTCTTCCCAATCCACACCTAAATAGGTGTGAATTGGAAAGAGAATTCTATTTAACAGGAAAAATAATATTATTTTAGAATTTAATAGTGAATTGAAATTCAATTTATTATTAATTTTTTATTGAAAACTTATACCAAATAATGAAATTGAATTCACTAAAAATTCAATTCCACACCTTGTATGTTATTCCCAGTTTTCAAACAGCGTGTTATTCTCTCTCTGTTTTTTTTTTTCCAAAAAATAGGATTCTATTTGTAATTATTAGAAATGGTGTATTTTTTAAAATTATTTTAAAAGTTAGGGGGCCTTTGGTAAACTACAAAGAATTATCGTGGACGGTATCGTCATAAATCCACTTCGCCTAGAAGAGGCGACGCCGCCGGAGAACGTACACTAATTCTCCGGGATCCGTCCAAAACGAACCCGAGTGTTTTTGCAGAGGGCGCCGTCGATGTCGTTCCTCGCCGCTCACTCTCTCTTCTTCCTCTTGCTTTCCACTGGTAAGTCGAGCAGCACTCGTCTTCATCTCCCTTTTCAGCTAATCCTTTGCCTTCGCAGTGCGGTGGGCGGCTGGGCAGGAAGGCTTCTGTTCGGTTTCTCCTTCCGTCGTCACCCACTCAGCCACGAAGCCACTTTACTGGAAAGCCACAAACCCTACCCTTTCGCCCGCTCATCTCCAAGGTATGGCCGGAATCCCAAGAAGCGGATGTTTCCATAAATTTGTTTATTTTATTCGTGATGAGGAATGGACCATCTTCTTTTCGATTCTTCGTCCTCGTTACGTATTAAAAAGGATTCGTCCTTCAAAGTTTTCATTCGCTGGTTTCTTTTTTTTCTTTTTCATTCTAAAAGTGGGCTTTTTATAAGACTTATTTGCTATTTGGTAGACTTGCCTGGTTTTACGCGGAGTGTCTACAAAAGAGACCATGCTGTCATAACACCAGAAAGCCAAGTGTTCAGTCCACTACCAACTTGGTAAACTACTATGCTCTTTTCAGATTGTTGGCTGAAAACCGATATTGAAGTTGCCTTGTCTTCCAATTTGTTTTTATAATATTTAAAGGGTGAATACATTGGGAGCATACTTGGTTACCCCAGCAATTGGGTCACACTTTTCAATGTTCTTGGCAAGGATGCAAGGTATGGCTATCATTATTCACCCGAAATGCAGACAACATGTGACAACTACTCAGTAGATTTGCAACATGTTACAAAGTTCAATTCGGATCTTTTTAGCTTGTTTGCATAAAGGAAATTGAGCTATCAATTCACTAGCTGAATAAATCAACCGGATCCATGATGATGCATCTGGACAACAACAGTAGGTTGAATAATCTCTGACTCAACTTTATAATTCCTTTTTGAAAGAACTTTACTCCACAAACTGTGTAAATTGCTGATGTTAAGAATGTCTAAGTTATGAATATCTTTCATTAGCATTGTTAGATGGTTGTGGTTTGTGAGATTAAGTACTAAATGAATCAAAGCCCTTTTGTAACAAATTAAGCACTTGATATTATTGAAACCACATGAATGTTAACAAGCAGAAGTAAAACCAGCACTTATCCTTTCTATTTGCAATGCGTTTATGCTAATGGTTTTGATTTGCGGTATTTGATGGTTAATCGTGGTTTTAATTATGAACAATTGTTGTGTCAGTTCAGCCATCTGTACAATCATCTCAACCTATTTAGCCCAAACAATTGTAGAAACATAAAAAAGAGGTAAAATAAAATGAAGAAAATGTTGGCTTTCAGTTGACCAATTCTTTGGCAATCTAAATTATAGCATCTATTGAGACTGAACTCAGGACCACTCATTCTGTTTTCACATCATGTTTTATTACTTGGATTGGTTAACTTAGTTCTTTCTTATGTGCTATTGTGTTCCATCAGTATAAAACTTACTAAATTCAGCTTGGACATTTTGTTTCACATTCTTATATGTGTAGGGTCGTAAAATTTGATATTAGATCAAGTTTCTAGTTGTTAATATTCCTCTAAACTATTTCTGAGATTTGCAAAATGGTGAAAACACAAGTGGAAAAGATTCAATAAATTATGGTTCCGCCGATGCAAAAGTACACTCCTTACTAGGTGGATAATGCATTTAGGACATTATGGGAGCCTGAGAGGCCAAGTGTTTGAGATTCCGAAATGTCATCTTGTGCACATAAAATCCACTTGCTCTGCTTTTCTGTTAATGCTAGCATTCATGCGGTGAGTGCAAAAATGAACTATATGGAGATTAGATGGTCAATAATGGGCTTGGTTCACCACCTGCACTGTCACATGCTGATCATATGATGATGCTTGGCTTGCATGCTATTAGTTGTATCTGCATTATGTTCTTCATCGTTGAAATTATGCATTCTTATCCTAGGAATTATTTTTGATGATACTATATATGTGAGTCTTATTGTTTCTGATTCTCCATCCAGACAATTCAAGATCAGGGCTACCCCCAAAAGACGTTGAAAGGTACCTGAGTATTTGTTTGTGTTGGAGCCCTTTTTGACACAAAAAATTGAACTTGCTTCCATGTAATATATGTTGCCTACGTACTAATGCCATTATCATTTTTTTTTGCTTTGATGTGATAGTACTAGTGTGACTGTCCATATCTCTTGCATTAAAGGCTAGAACTAAAAATGCCTTCAAGTTAGCATGAACCTCTCACAAACAAAGCTGAAATTTTCAAGATGATTAATATTATTTTAAGCTTTTATATAACTAGAAGGCTAGCCGATCCCACCTATTGGGATAAGGCTCGATTGTTCTCACAAAATTAGATAGCAAACGTAATATAATCTCTATGGACAATCTTTGTCCGGGTTGAATTAACCTTTTGCATGCCTTCTAGGATCTTTAGGGGTACTTCCCTGGGTATTTTTTTTTCTTCTTCTATAATTTGGATAATCTTTTTTTTTTTTTATTTAGTTGAGACATACTAATATGATGTTTTACTCATACGTTGTTCTTTATTCCTTCAGGTTTGTCTTTGTCATCGAGGGCAGTGTGACATTTTCAAATGGTTCCCTAATTGATCATAAATTGCCTGTAAGATTTCTATTTTCTATTTTTTATTTTTATTTTGCCAACCTAACTTTCTGTGGTCTTAGTTAATTCTCCACGTTAATAGTTTCGTAGATCTAATCTATACTCAATAACATGCCAACGCTTCTTAAAGATATTTAGATAGTTCATTTGGCCTTTTGCTATGTCTATTTTCTAATACTAGTTCTTTTTGTACATTGCATAAATCTGATGCTTTACACTAAAAGATGCCCAATTTGAACTCATACATGTAATGCTCCTATCATCATCTAAAAACAATTGAAGCATAAAGCAAATGCTTCATTTGGTCACTTTAATTGCACAAATTTTACCTGATTTTAGAGAAATAAGTCTTGATCTCTTACCTGTAAGAATCTAATAGCTAGCAGGTAGAGCTATTTTTCATTTCTTGATGCTTATCTGAAATTTCTCTACCTTTGGGATTAGGCTTCAATGCTCATGAACCAGACTGTCCTGCTAAGTAAGAGAACAAAAACTATATTTTATGTACCTGGATGTTTTCCAAGATATACAAGGGAAAACAGTACTTTCACTAATAGATTTATTCTGAAACTTGAAAAAGGTAATTTCCTAACAATTGTAACTGTAAGTAGGAGGGAGATTGTCAGGATGGTTGGTTATACTCTATCCCATGTTATATGGAGTGTTTAAAAACATAAAATTTGTGTATTTTTTTTTTTTTAAGTTGACACCAGGTATCCACTTTACGTCAACTAATCTTGGGTTGACTGGTCCGGTTTTACGAAAATTTTCCACTGGCCATTAGGGTAAATTAGGAAATGCTCATAGTAGGCAACCCAACATTCTTAAGTCAACCGCTTATTAAGGAAAATTTATCCATTAATTCGCCGAAGCTGGGATTCGATCCTTAGATGCTTGGGAAACTGAGTGCCGCTGCACCATTGCCACGGTGGCCAAAAAAAAAAAAACATAAAATTTGTGCGTTAATGATCCTTGTTTGCATAGTTATCAAAATTGGACTCGTCTGGCTGGTCCATTCTGAAACCCTAAACCCTTACTATTCCATAATTGCTGGATTATCCTGAGCAAGAATTCGATTAAATAGCAAATCCAGTAGCCCTTGAGTAAGACATCATTTGGACATCTACGGGCCTAGTTTCTGGAACCAGCAACCTACCCAGTTTGGTAAGTGTTAGAAACTAGGGGAAAAAAACAAAAACCTGGATCAATCCGGGTGACTTGGCCAACTTTCAATTCTTACTAATTTTATAACAATTCATAAAATCTTAAGTATGCTTTCTAAAATTCTCAATAAAAAAATGGGCGATATGATCTTTTAGATTTAAAATTAAACCTAAACATCTCTCCCATGCCCCTAAAATAAAGAACTAATGGAGTTTTGTAACAATTCATAAATTTCACAAAATCTTGAGATACCCTTCATAACTAATAAAATTCACAATGGAAACTATGGAAAGATGATCTTTTAATTAAAAATTTAACCTTAACCATCTTTTCCATGCCCCTAAAATAAAGAACATGTATGTTCATTTAGATATGACTAAAAATATAGCAAAAATTATTTCATCATGTATAAGATATGACTGAGAATGATGAAGATAAATAATTTTAAATTATTTTTAGATAGATATGTGGTCCATTTGGTTAATCTAGGTTGGTCTGACCAAAGAACTAGGCCTGATCGAATCCCAAATTGACATGAAATTTGACTGTTTAATCACTTGTCCATGGTCCAGCGACCTGAAGCTGTCTGCAGGTCAATGGTCCGACTTTGATAACTTTGCTTACAAGAATATCTCAGTCAAGACTTCCTTGGAGCATAAAATTGTAGTGGGTCTTGTTTCTTGTGTTGTTGGATTGAGCTTTCATTTGAAAAAATATCATATTTTGATCAAGATATGCTGGATTGGTGGCCTAGGTTTTAGGCTCAGAGCTTGCTTTACTACAAATTGATAGGGGAATAGTCTGGCAGGTGCTAGTTAGGAAGTAATTTGGCATTGCCGATCTAGTTGTAAAACAGTTTAACTTACATTTCCTTTGCCTTGTATTTATCAGACTGTAGATATAACATATTATTTTAACGTAGGTTGATTCATATGTCTATCTACCTCCAAACGTTGAACACACGTTGAAGTCTGACATGGCAGCTACAGTTGTAATCTTTGAGCGCAGGTTGTTCTTTTTGCTCCTATTGAAGTAGACATTGTTTTTCCTAAAGATTCTTCTTTTGATGTTGTGTTTGACTGTCAGAAACTCTTCATAGATGTGAATAATCATTCATTGGCATATATGTTAAATTCTATATCAGCTCATTTAGTATTTTATTTTCCTACATAAACTATATACATCATTTGTCATCTCTATATTTTTCCCAACTTTTTTTTTCTTGTTCAAATTTTAATGCTGCACTAAAATTCTTCCTAATAGACACGCCGACCTAGAAAACTATCATCCAGAACAAATCATTGGTTCAACAGCGAAGCAGCCACTTCTAGAAACTCCAGGGGAGGTAAAAACTTCATCACATTGGATATCTTCTCATGCACAAATAAATGTGTTTTTTTTTTTCTCTCTATGTTGTGTCTCTCTGTTTCAAATGATGAACTTCTTTTTTGAATCTCTGCTGATTAATATACGTTGATGCATTTAGTTTATCTGCTTACTTTAGGTATTTGAATTAAGGAAGCTGCTGCCAACTTCTGCCCATTATGACTTCAATATCCATGTAAGTCACTTCAAGTTGCAACATATTATTCCCCACTGCCGCTACCTATAACTGGTAGGCTGTACTGTTTTCTATTTTCTATTACTTTAATTGGTAATGAATAAAATTTTCACGAGATAGGAAAAGATTCAGATTGTGGAATATATGGAAATTGTAACTTTATTAAACAATCATAATTTTGTGAACCCTTTCATCGTGTATTTACCTTGGTCATGAGACTTGCTGGCTACGGTTGCGTTATTATTTATTTTCTATCCAGCAGTGGCAATTCCAGTGCCAAGTATATTTGTGCTTTCTTTTTGACACATTGATTATTAACCCCAAAAAGATATTGCACACGTCCAGTATTGTTTGCTATATAAATCATATCTGCTAGTTCATGCTTATAAGGTCATCCATACCAATCCTGCTTAATGTTATTTTTCTGAATTCACAATTTCTCAGCACTATGTTTAATTTTCATCCATTTGCCCTTCTAATTGCAGATTATGGATTTCCAACCTGGAGAATATCTTAATGTGAAGGTTTGTTTGACTACTTCTCCAACTATATTTGCTGTCAATGCTTAAGGAAATCAGTTTTTGGCCATTTACTCTTAGACTGGTGCCCTCTTTTTCTTATGTAGTTTTTTTTTTCTCTCCTTTGCTTGCTGCGACAGGAGGTTCACTACAATCAACACGGTCTACTGCTATTGGAGGGACAAGGAATATATCGTCTGGGCGACAACTGGTAAGGATAAACATGGAAAACTAAATTTGTGTTCGTTAATTTAGATTCAACAACATAAGAATGCATTCTTATTAAAGTTACTAAAATTTTGAGCCATTTTCAATTGTCCTGTTTTAGTTTGTCGGGCATTACTGTAATTAAAGTTACTTATATTGTTTTAAAACATACTATTCATGATGATATTGTCAAAAGCGAATGCCTTATTTGGATAATGAAACTATTAATGTGATCAATAACAACATAATTTTTTCCACTTTAACATTGTTTTCTCCCCCAGAGAACAATATATTGCTTCCCAGTTAGTTTCCTTTTAGTCATGAACAATTGGATGTATTTGTTCAATGCCCACTGATTAGAGTCGACGTGCCTTGCTTTCTTCTTCATGCTGCCTTAGCTGCCAATGTGATTTTATTTCATGTCTTTGTTAAGATCGTCTTTTGCGGCAGGTACCCTGTTCAAGCAGGCGATGTGATTTGGATGGCACCATTTGTTCCTCAGTGGTATGTTGTTGATCGAAATCAATGGTCTCAATATAGTTTTAGGTCAGTGTCTAAAATTCTGTTGCCGTTTGTATTCCAGGTACGCAGCTCTTGGTAAATCCAGATCGAGATACTTGATCTACAAAGACGTCAACAGGGATCCACTATGACTATTATTACATGCATGATCCAGAATGTCCATGGCTTAAACTTAAATTCCGTTGTGGCAATTCGCCCTTCTTAGGCTCATATTAAACATGTGAGAAACACTCCCATAGTTGGCTAGTTTAAAGTATGATAAACATGACTTACTTTTGATAAATAAAACGTGAATATTTTGCTTGTTTTATTCCTTGGTAACCCAATCTTATTACTCGTGGAAGCTTGGCGGTCGTGATTGTAGAACCGGAAAGCCAATTGAGGAGAATGAATACAAGCTAGTTAAGTTTGTCTTAAAAAGAATCTTTGAAATAAGAATGTAGCGGAATTAAAACACAAGCAAGACGACACAGTTTGGTTAGCTGGTTTGCAACCCTTAAGTAGCAAGGCCTACTATTGTGGATCGTTTGCTAGCATATAATCATTAATTCTCTTTCTGAAAAATGATCGATCATGTTCTATCATGATCTATCCTTTTGAAGTTGGATCGCATCTACCTCGGTCTCATCTCAAGGGACTTTCATGTTCGGTCGTCCGAACCGTCCGATCAGCCATAAGTATCATTCATCGACCATATAAATTTGTTTTGCATCCAAATAATATTCCTAAACACAAAGTTAGTATAAATAGACAAATAATGCATGCTTCTAATTTTGAAAGTTAACCTTGTTTGATTTTGACTTTGAAATTTTGGTCTGTTTCTTAGTTGGATCAACATCCAAGTATTTATTCTAAGATTGGGACACGTGTCTTCTTTTCATAAGGATTTCTTTAGGATTTACTTAACTTAACTGTTAAACATATGATCGTTTAGACTTCCTCTACTTAGTATCCATCGACCCACCAAGGCTTTTTCCTTTACTTATGTCCGCTATAATTGACCTATTAAATGTGTTATGCCAAATCAACTCATCTAGTCTTTCTTTGCCTAGTATTTGATCCTTCTGACTTATGAAAACTTTACTACTTAGTGTCTGATGCTCCTGATTTATTAGGACTTTTTTTATTAAGTGACTTGCACACTCAACACCTACATTAAATCTATAATGTCTTGACTTTAAACCTTTTAGCAGACATCAAAAACATGAGTTTAATTATCTAGTTGCCTCTTGCCAAAGCTCAAAGGCCGTCGCTTGTGAAGGCTCCATTGAGGAAACTTGGCCCTTAAAGTCGTTCATGGAACTTTTGTAGGAAAGCTTTACCCTCATGTCTCTTGCAAAATCTTTCTCAGGTAAACATAGCCATCTTGTTGTATCGGGGGTCTGCTGATAGCGGAATGGTAAATAAACCATTCCTACATATTGGAACCATGTGTATAATCTATTTACTTCCAATTTTTTCTGTAACCAACTTGTAACAAAAGTTCCTGTTAGGGCCCTTTGAGCTAAAAGTATACATCTTTCTGAGAAAGATATCCATGTATCTTTCTCAAGAAGGATTGCGATATGAGATAATCGGGTCCAAAACATTACTGTCAGCATAATTAAAACATCTCCGTCATCAAACTTGTGACTGTTTGAGGAGAAATGCTCATTATTACAGTAGTGTTACAAGTCAAATTGGTGAAGAAAAGTCACCACTGCTATCAACTTCAGTGTCGATGCCAGCTTCGAGTTCATCAGCTTCTGCTAGCTCTGAGAGTGTGCGATCATGGGCTGTAGGGCATTCGGATGGTTTCTTGGCCTCTTCAATGACGTGCATTATCTCTTCCACACTTTGTGAAGACTGATCATTCCCTGTTTCATAGTTTGTCTTCTCCCCATTTATAATTTCCTTAGGCAAGTTCTTCAGAAACCATGGATGCTTCTTTATCTCTGGAATTGTGATCCTCTACATGCAAACCAAGGCCATTAACAATACAGAAGGGGAAGTTGGATTAAGATAGAAATGGATGTGAACAATAATTCACCTTTGATGGGTCAGCTACAAAAATTTGAGAAAGAATTTGTCTGCAACCTGGTGATACACGTATATAGTCCGGAAAGGAGTATTGAACACTGAATATTCTCTGTTCCAATGTCATTGTTAATGAAATTTACTCGATTTTTTTTAAAAGGAAGCGAGCAGGATCATATTTGTGAAAAATAAACTTACACTAATAGTCTTCCTGAAATTTCTGGGATCTTCCGGATCCTCAAATGGGTAGGAGCCAACTAACATTACATACAGCGTGACACCGCAAGACCAAACATCTGCAATCTAGAGTCAGAAAGAAATAAAATCTCTAATGTTGTAGAAATGAGGACCTAACAAACCAGACTCTCTAAGCTTAGAAGAAATACTGAAAACTATAAAAGCTGAGGCAGTAGGAATGGTTAAACAGAGTGAAGAAATTCAGACTACACTATAAAAGTTGTAGGGATGACTCTTCTATGCTAGAAATTGCAAACAAATAATACGTTGAGAGAGAACATCATGCGAGTTGTAGAGCATAGTACCATTTCATATTTTTCATCTTAACATTCTGATCTGATACATGTTTAAGAAGACTAATTGGGATTCCTGAGCTTGAACCACATTAATTTATTCACCACTATTGGCTAGGTAAATCCTTTTCCAAATAATTTTCCTACAAATCAATGAAGAGGATCTTATATAAATCTTAAATTTTAATAGAAATTAAAAATTTTCCTACTTGACTTATTCACGCTCAATCTAGTCCACATACAATTTCTTGACAAGCATGGAATATGGAGAAAAAGCAACAAGCCTACTTGTATCTACATGTGCTATTCTCAGAAATCTCAAGGCCCTTTGAAACCTTTCTTAACAAAAGTTAGGTACATTGCAATTATGATTAGATTGTTTCATTTTCTGTCTCAAAACACACATTAAGTGATCAGACAATACATATGGAATTAAGTATTTATAATTACCTTTCCATCGTATTCTTTCCTTGATAGAACCTCTGGTGCAATGTAAGCAGGAGTACCTACTGTTGACTTGGGCTGTGAATGCAACAAAGCCGACTGCAAGACAACAGGGACAGACATACTCATGAAGATAATCACTGAAATTGACAGAAATGCATAAACAACAGATAAGTTCACCTTTGAGTAACCAAAGTCGCATATTTTAACACGCGGTGTAGGACTTCCATCCAAGAGTGTATTCTCAAGCTTAAGATCACGGTGACATATTTCCTGGAAAAACAAAGAGTAATATTACTGAACAATACCTATTCCCTAGATGAATTCAGATCAAACATAACTTATGATGTACCATAGAATGACAATAACTGACTCCTGATATCAGCTGCTGAAAAAAGAACCTTGCCTGTTGGATAAAATACCCACAGAAATTATAACTAAAAATAGATACACACCAAAGTATGAAAAAGAAAAAGAACCCATTAATTGTGATGCTCTTGAAAATAACAGAACATGTTTAGTACTCAGACAACCTCATCTTCACTAAACCGACCAGCATTGCATATCCTTTCAAATAGTTCGCCACCAGCAGCATATTCCATAACTATAGCTAGGTGTGTTGATGTTAGCACCACCTGCAAGAACCCATCTCCGTCAGCAAGTGATACAAGTTCTTATTAACTCAGAATCTCAAACAGTTAACCGACTAGAAAGTATAAAGAAACATCCAATATACGTGAGAAGACTTTTTCATGTTGTTTTCCTTAAGTATATTCACATACGTGACAAACACATTATTGCATGCTACGTAATCTTATAAACACAAATCAGGTAAATCAAAGCCGAACCTCTTCATAGAAGACTCTCATTAAACCTTTGGAAAAGGGCTTCTATATAGTTTCTCAATGTCTATATTAAAATGTTTGGGCTTGCACATGATTACAATATTACCTAGCTTAGAGGGGTGCATCTAGAGTACAAGAATGCACGATGACTAATCTCAGATAAAATCAGCAGCATTTAAGCATGGACTGGTAAGCCATGAAACTAGGAATACTATCGGCAAGAAATAAGCTCAATTGGCAGCAAGAAAATAATTCTCAGTTAGATGCTTTGAAATAGAATAATTGTATCATCATGCATTTATAACCAGAAGTTGAATAGAGTAAAAGTAAGATGTTTGAAAGAAACAGTTAACTACTTATTAACATGTATACAGGAACAACAAACATTGCACAAGAAAAATATAGATGAACTTTAATCTTACTCCTTATAGCCGATAACATAACAACATAATAATGGTGGGCTATCTAAAACAGCCATGCAAATTAGCACAGATAACGAAGTGAAAGAAAACTTATCAGCGACAAATACCCCCGAGAATAAAATATAAAAAGTTGAATTTCTACCTCCTTAAACCGCACAATATTTGGATGCCTCAATGACCTGTGGTTAATTATTTCTCGCTGCACATGCTCATCAATCTGAAAGAAACAGCAAAGGGGATCATTTCAAATCAAACACCCAAACAGATATCAAACACACAAAGATCGAGGTTAAAACCCACAAAGGCAAAACAAAAAAAGAGGGATCTATGCGCCACAAGATTCTTTCTTCACCTTCTTCCCTCTTTCAATATACTTGACGGCGACGAGCTCCCCAGTCCTTCTATCCTTCGCCAACCTCGCCACCCCGAAATTCCCGACTCCCAGCTCCTTCATCGGCTCGTACCTCTCCTCCATCCCGCCAACCCCGAGGGCAAGCACCGAAAGGACGATGCAAACTTGCAACAGCTCTGTTCAAGCAAACGATCGAGCACCGCCGAGGTCAATAAATCGGGCGTCGCTCCGATAGTTCCCTTCCCCTCGGGGGAACGTAACGGCGACCGAGTGGGCTCGGCTTCGGGGAGACGCCACCGCTGGGACACGCGTAGCGGGCGGAGAAGCTGGGCGGACGTTAGTAGGGATGGCTCATCGTCGGTCGCGATCATTAAAAATGGAAGGTCGCTTTAAGGAAGGTCACTGGAGGGCTCGAGCTCATTGCCACCTGGCATACATAGACAGTGATGGAGATTGACTGGGAAGGGGAATGACCGGGTTCGTTTCTTCCGTTCGAGTCTGGATCCGCTGCAGCGGGGTTTCCAAAATAGAACTTCAAATTTAGCTGGTTTCCCACTGGAAGTAGCCCGGGAAAGAATTAAAATTATTAATCTCCTTCCTTTTCATAAAATTATTAATCTTCTCGAACCCCAATTTTGCTGATGACCGGTCTGTACGTCTACCTCATAGTCCAGATACGTAGATTAACAGAATTTTTTTTTTTTTTCATTCAATTTTTTTTTACCGTGGTATTTTTTATTTTCTGGTCTAAATGAGCCTCGCCTCTGAGTCTCCAACATTACCTACTAATGGTTGTGTCGATTGAATTACATTCTTTCGCTCTCGTTTCGACCGACAATGGATACTAGATCTCGCTTACTTTTGACTCCTGCTGTAGCTATCTGCTTTCAAAGTAGGAATCTTAGTCATGGCGAATGTGGAACTCGTCTACTTTCGTTTCGTGTGGAAGCCAACGAAAGCGATGCACCAAAACTAACTAAGAAGTTCAGTTTACAAATAACAAATACACTAAATACATAAATAAATTAGAAACAATATATTACATCAATAAAAAGGTAATAAATATTTGAAATAAGTACATAAGCATTACTTGTATAGCTATTTAGAGGCAAAAATATTTATCAAATCTGTATAATTCAATTGTCGACTATTTTTTTCTCAATCGACAATATTATTAGCTCATTAAGTCTATCATGTGATATTGTTGATTGAAGATAATTCATGATGAACTTCAACTTTAATAAACTTTTTTCTGTCAATGTAACTATTAGTAATATGATTGACAAATCTTATAAGCAATGCAAGTATTTGAGAATAAATCATTCAATTTTGTCAAACATTATAGCACGTCAATTGCTCTTATTTTCATTTGCTAAATAGCATCTCACGACCATCAACTTTTTGAACACAACTTATCACCATTAATGTTTGAACATCCATCATGACTTAAAAATTGTTGAAGCTCTATACAATACTTTATCAAGCTAGTTAAAGGTCCACTCTTTAACTTCTTCAAATTTAATAAC
This sequence comes from Kaempferia galanga, assembly GCA_037974795.1. Lineage (NCBI taxonomy): Eukaryota > Viridiplantae > Streptophyta > Magnoliopsida > Zingiberales > Zingiberaceae > Kaempferia > Kaempferia galanga. The sequence goes on from JBBPFP010000084.1 coordinate 2,409,932, forward strand.
ACCCTTAAAATCTCTTAATATTGTTCAAAGTGTTCAAACTCAACTTGAAGAGAAGACCGAGCTTGATCAATTATAAATAGAAAATATTCAATTTTAAAAGATTCTTCACTTGGTCATGTCGCAGTATCATTGCCACTTTCATCAATTTGTTTCTTTATTTGAATGATACATGTTTCTTGAAATTTAGGTTAATCCCCATTTACTTGCCATTTATATAGCTTCATTCACAACACTAGCAAAACCCTCTTCTCTAAACTCATTGATACAATGATTTCTTTTAGCTCCCACATGTCTCGTGGGTCAATAGTCACGCTGGGTGAGACTCGGGTGAGTTAGGTATAACCCAAAGATAATTGGATACAACCTAGGTGAGACTCAGGTCCAATCAAGCCAACCTGAACTCCGACATCTACCCTGGCTTAGCCCTAGGTCCCAGTACCGTTTGTCAGTCTCAACTCTCGATCCCGACATCTACCATGGACTCGAAAAAAAGGAGGGAAGATGGCAATCGACAAACAACAACAGAAGAAAAATCAATGAACTTACTTTATGGTTGGACACAAGGAGAAGAAGAATACAAAGATGTTAAGGGCAAAAGAAAAATATATTAATATAGCATCGCTTTTGGGTAACCTAATATACCTTAGCGATGACACAGTATAGTTGTTGCATCGATTTACCTAACAATTAAATGATGAGATTTCTTCTCCACCGCTGGATCACTCGGCTGAATGATTATAATCACGACCCAATCTTCACCATTAAAGTGTAACAGTACTAGGTTACGAGGAACGCATCAATCTTCGAGACAGTTTAAATGCGACTGTCGGATGCAAAGATTAAATAGGGCCCAACACGACCTCATCATACACCATTGCATTTAATATAGTAAGGTGCTATTGTGGCCCAAGGCGGATATCGTACACCACTGATTAGCGTATAAGTATATGGCATTAATTATCAACATGATACACGATCTTGCTTATCACATCCGTTGAATGCGAGGTTTTCTCTTCTCTACGACCAAGGCTGAGCTAACTGTATTAGTCAAATGCGGACATCTTAGTTTGGCATTCTGAAATGTTTAGAGGTGGTAAGCAGATGACAACTCGGCATAGTCTAGTTAGTCGGGCTACACCTCCTTCGACTAGACTTGAAAGAGAGACTTGTAATATAATAGTTTCCTTCAACACCCACGTGTCCTATGGGTCAATATATAATCATGTTGAATTGTCAATCAAAGTCAAGGAGAGTCAGGCATAACCCAAAGATGATCAGATATAACCCAGGTGAGACTCAGGTCCAATCAGACCAACATGAATGCTAACATCTGTAACGCCCACCCTTACCCGCCCTAGGAGGGAGGCGACGCTACTTGTTTTTTTCATTTGTATCACAATGCAGCGGAATAAAACATACATAGTAGTGCGATCGTATGGATTTGATAACCTATTTAATTCAAAACTGTTTTAAGCATGCCTCAAGTTTAAAACATGTGTCTCTTCTAAAACATGTATCCTATCTTAATATACTTAGAACATGGAAGCATACATGGTATTCATGTACACAGTTTAGTTCTATTTAGAAAGGAGCATAGCATAGCATATCATTCTTTATCAGGAGAACTATACTAAAACATAACTAAGCATATGATACCACATTAGATATCTATGACATAGAATAAAGTCTAACATCCAACAAGTGTCAAAGTGCAAAACATATAACATGCATAAAGTCATGAGCATGGGCTAAGTCTATAAACAAATATAGTAATGAGATCGTTTCTTTTGCCATGCCACTGCCACATACACTCTTGCCATTCCTGCTGCTTCCCTTTTAGTTTAGTAACCTCTCGCTTGATCTGCAATATAAGTAACTAAACTATAAGCACATAGGCTTAGTAAGCTCCTTTCCTACTCACAAAATCCATACGTCACATAAAATGGAAAATCACATAATATGAAGCAAGCACATAACATGAGATAAACACAACATGAATAATGTACATAAAATACAT